>JAOQIF010000044.1:0-176385 GCA_026260285.1 Colletotrichum sansevieriae
TAGCTCTCTAGTAATTAAGATCCTATATATAAAGTTAGAAATAGATTAAAAAATGCTTCTAAAGCTTAAAAAACGCCTCTAAAATCGAGAGATATTTCTAAAAGAGTATTATACTTATAGCCTAGCTAGTAGAGTTTAACTCTATAACCTCTTAGAAGTAGTAAGTAAAAGGTATTATAATAGATACTAGAGGGGTATAGGGATAACTATAAGAAGTAGAGGTATATAATATATACTAATTCTTCTTATAGCGCTTTATACTAGAGGCGCTAGTAGCTATAGGCATAGGGTTATAATAGTAACCCTAGGTCTTGCCTGCGAGGGTAGACCTAAGGCACTCCTTATAAGGGACCTCATAGTAGAGGGGTCCTCGGGGAGCTATTTTCAAACGATTAATATAATACTTCTAATATATAAGACGCGCTAGATAGTATATATATAGGGTATTATACTCGCCCTCATCCTCAACCTCCTTAATAGAGGGATAAGGGGGATAGGGGGGGGAGGCGCAGGGGGGCTAGGGGGTATAGCGGACTCCTTATTATTATTATTATTATAGACGGGGGGGGGGGGGGGGGGGGGGGTTTAAAATATTTATTATTATTATAGCCCCCCCCCCCCCCCCCCCCCCCCCCCCCCCCCCCCCCCCCCCCCCCCCCCCCCCCCCCCCCATTACTAGTAGTAGTAGTATTAGTAGCAGCCTTCTTGCGCTTGCGCTTATATACCTCGCGCACGCAAGTAGTAGCCTTCTTCTTAGAGATAGGTATTATAAATTCTAATCTATAAAATAGTTAGCAAGGGTTTTAATAATTATATTAAATACTCTAATAATTATCTTAATAATATATAAATATTATAATAAGCGATTTAGGTTTTTTAAAAACTTACCTTTATAAATTATAAATAATCTAAGGAAGAAAAATTTAATTATAAGAGGGTGCGAGAGGTCTTATTTACCTCTGCTACTCGTATCTAATAGCTTATGCTAACTATATTAGGAAATTTCGTTAATTCTGAGTATATTTATAACCGCTTTAATAACCGAGCGACCCTATTAAGCACTCTTACGTTCTGCAAATATAACTATAAATAATATTTTTATTTATTTATTTACTTTATTACTATAAAAGCTATTTTTATACGTTTTATATAATAAATTTAGACAGGTTTTAGGCATAAGGCAGTAAGGAACGCGTTTTTTCAGCTATTTATAACGTCTAAGGGGGTATATTGCGATATCCTCACTTTAAGCCGCAGCCTCATAGCCTACTACATAACGTATAGTATTATATAAGCTGCATATATAGATATTAACCCGCGATATAGGTGACCCTTCCGAATAGTTACTTCTATAATATACCTTTATTCCTGATAACCTGCGCGCTCGTAACTCGCAAGACCTTACTAATAAGTCTATTAGTATAATAAGGGAAGATTAGCTTATTATAATAGAAGAAGCTTATAAGTACTACTCTAGCTACTCTAATGGCTAGTACATCTAGTAGGCGCTAAGTATAATAGAGTATACCTTATAAATAGAATACTAGACTTATTAGTAAATACTTATAGACCCTATAGGAAAGGAGATTAACCTAATATAGAAAGACTTTAGAATCTTTATAAGAAAGTAATATATTATACCTAAACCCTAAGAATAAAACTACTATAATACTTTAAGATAATACTATTAGAAGGATAATAAGAAGCCTATTATATATTAAGCCTATTAAGAGGCTATTAACTAAGCACTTAGCGAGCTAGATATAAGTAATATAAATATATATACCTTCTTTTAAAGCCTTATTAAGTCCTTAAAAGATAAGCTTTTTAAATACGATATTAATTATACTAATATATATTATTACCCGATATATATAGAAGCTATAAGAGATTATAGAAGCGAGATATATTAGAAGGACTACTAGCTACTCTAAGTTATATAAGTAATTATACTTAGGTTTATTAGACTATTCTTATAAGAGCAGCTTATAACCCCCTTAGTTAGTTAATCTAAAGGAATATTATCTAGAGACCCTATCCTAGAGTAACTACTTAGCAAAACCCCTATATAATATTTAGCTCTAGTAGTAGGCTGCCTAAGTTCTAGGGGCTCTAATATTAGAACTATAAGAAGTATAAGTATATCTCAACTAACTATACTAAAACCTATATATAGCTAATAGGTAGTAATAAGAATCTAAACCTAAAATAGAGCGGAATAAGTATAATTATAATCTCTTATATAATAAATACTAAAGACTTAGGAAATAAGTAGGTATAAAAGTCACCCCAAGGGGTATTATACTAGAAATTACTTTAGGTCTAATAGGCTAAACTATTAAAAGATAGGCGCTTATACTCTAAGTATATAGTGAAGTTAAACTATAAGTTAATATAGATACCTATGCTATAATGATTATTAGATAAGAAGACCTTATTCAGAAGCTCTAACTAAAAGAGGCTACTAATATTATAGCCCTAGAGCTAATAGACTTCTAAAAAGGACCTATACCTATAAGTAAGGTTTATTAGCTTATAATCTTCTTTATAAACAGCTAAAGCTACTTATAGAAGATTTATTAAGCCTTTATTATAAGCTTATACCCTAAAGGGATAAGAGATATCCTCTTATATAATAACTCTATAAGCTAGGAAGGTATTTATATAGATACTTATATATATACCTAGTTATATAAATATATCTTACTTACTAAGCTAGAGGTAGTTATCTAGGAAATTATAGAAAATAGCTAAAAAGCTTATATTATATACCTTATAGGTACCCTAGGCTCTAATAAAAAGGATATTAATACTTTAGGTAAATATATACTAGATAGGGGGTAAGACAAGGAGATCCTAAGGGAGCTATAAGCCTTTACTAACGTTTTTAATAAGGAAAATATAAAGAGAGTCCCTAAGCTAAAGGGAGTGGTATATTATATAGAGCTAAAGCCTAGTAAGGAGCCCTTATATAAGCTAATATACTCTATATTAATAAAATAACTATATACTCTTACTAAATATATTTAGGAAATAGAGGTAGCTAACTATATCTACCGCTCTACTAGTTCTATTAAAGTATTAATCCTATTTATACTTAAGAAGGATAATAGCCTATACCTATATATAGATCATAGAGAATTAAATAAAATTATAATAAAGAACTAATATCTTCTCTTACTAATTAGCAAGCTTTTATATAAGCTTACTAGAGTAAAGTTTATCTATAAGATTAATTTAAGCAAAGTATATTACTAAATTATAATTAATAAGGTAGATAGATAGAGGACTATACTTAGAACCTAATATAGGAATTTTAAATATATTATAATGCTATTGAAGCTTATTAATATCCTAGTAATATTCTAGGCGTATATCTACTAAGTACCTATTAGCGTATCAGATATATATTATATTATATACCTAGATAATACTCTAGTCTACTTAGATACTAAAGAATAATATATAAAGAACCTCTATATAGTCTTATAATACCAAAGGGCTACTAAGCTATTTATAAACCTAAAGAAGTATAACTTTTACTAAATAGAAATAGACTTCCTAAGGTTCTATATTACTTAGGATAATATGAAGATAGACCTAGAATAGGTTTGAGTAGTTACTAAATAGCTAGTATTAAATCCTTTAAAATATATAAGTATTCTTTAGTTTCTATACGTTTTCTTATAAATTTATAATAAGGTATTTCTATATTATAGCCTCTATAAATAGCGCGCTTAAAAGTACCTAGAATAGTATAAAGCTAGGAGCCTTTATTTAGATAGGGGAGATATAAATAGTATTTAAAATATTTTAGAGAGTATTTACTAAAGCTATAATACTAAGATCCTATAACCTAATACTAGAAATAAGAGTTAAAACTAATATATCTACTCGGGTAGTATTTAATATACCTTTATAAAAGTATAATATAATCTAATACTTAGTAGCTTTTTAGTTAAGAAAACTATTAGATGTAGAGAGGCGCTAAGCTATAGGGTAATAAGAACTTCTTATTATTATAAAGAGCCTAGATTATTAGGTATTATACTTATAAGGACTCCCTAAGAAATTCCTAGTACTTATAGACTATACTATACTAAAGGGAGTACTTACTATACCTATATAGCATATTTATAGAAGGCTTATATAATAGTTATATCGCTTTTTAGTATTTATCTTTAAGATCTAATATAGATTAAGGGCGACTAACGTAGTAGATAGACCTTTATAATACCCTAACTATATAATAGAAGGCACTAAGGTAGATAATATGATCCCTACCCTTAGTAAGAAGCTTAGGCTTATTAGCTAGCTTTTAGTAATAAATTACTAATATATTACTAAGCCTAAAGGAGAAATAGGAGCTATAAAGACTTATATCTAGGCTATCTAGCAAAGTATATAAGAACCTTACTAGAGGGCTAGCTCTAAGGTTAAGGGATCCTAATTATTAAGTTAACACCACCCTATAAAGGGTACTAATACTTTACTATATAATACTATATATATTTATACTATTACCCGCTCTAAAATATATATTTATGTTACGTGCAGGCCCTTCGGGCTTAAGGGTGCAGCTACCCTTCAGACGTTTTCCCCTGCGATATGTAGTTATAGTATAAAAGGTATAGGATATTCAGAACGAAGGGCTCTAAATGCAGCTATACTTAAGTATACACGCCTAGCGCTATAATATTACCCCCCCTATTACTACTATAATTATCTGTAATTACCTACTTATAGTAGCAAGTATACTAGGTATGCGTTGCTATGCTGCGCGCGCACTTAAACCTATACCCCTAGGGTCCCTGAGGCTAATATACTATAAGGACCCTATAAGCCCACGTTAAGAGCGCGCGCTGAGCGCGATTTGAATATATTACCCTAGGGAAGTTCTGAATATAATATCACATGCAGGCCCTTTAGGCTTAAGGGTATAGCTACCCTTTAGATATTTTCCCCTATATTACGTAGTTATAGCGTAAAAGGTATAGGATATTTAGAACAAAGTGCTCTGAATATAGCTATACTTAAGTATGCACGCCTAGCGCTATGATATATATACTAGGCTAACTACTCTATAAGAGAATATTGATATACTAGAGGGCTTAGGGGGAGCTAGGGTTACTATACTAGAATAATATATCCTATATACTATAATAAGGGAGCTTATTTAGAATAAAATAGTATATATACTATAGCTAGGTATAGATTTAGTAGGCCTATATAAGAGTATAGCTATAGGCCTAGACTAGGAAAGGCTAGAGTACTAAAATATAGGTATCCGTTATTATATTAAACTATTGCTTAACCTTCTAAGTCTATAGCTTATAGAGGTTTTCCTAAGGTATATATATCTAATACTAATTTGCTAACATATTCCTAATAATATAGCTTTATATCTTATACCCACTATTATTCCTTATAATTGCCTCCCCCTTCTAAAGCCTTAGTCCCTAAGGCATACTAGTAGGGTAATATAGCTCTATATTACTATAAGTAATATTACTAACTATAGGGTAGCAGTTTAGCGCCTTTATAATATTATTTACTATTACTCTTCCCCGCGCTAGATTTAGGCTATTATAGCGAATAACGTATTTTTATTTTCTAGCGCGTTATATATATAAATTTTAAGTATTACTATTATTCTTTAATTAGTTACTAATAGTTATATAACCGTTTAGTAGTCTTTAACTAGTAATTATTTAGCCTTATTACCTAGCGATATTAAGTATAAAAGGGCGTCTTCTTTTTAAGGTCTCTAACCTAGTTAAAATTTCTCCTCTTTATAATCCTTTTTTAATCTAGTAGCCTCTATCCTTTTAGCGCATATTTTATACGCTTTTGCTATAATTATCTAATTTTTCCCCTTTTCCTTTCTCTCTCCTTATCTTATTTATCTACTTCTCTAGCCTTTTACTAATAGCCCTCTATAATATTCTATATGATATATATAGGCGTAATACTTATAAAATACCTCTATAATCCTAAGATCCTCTCTAGCGACCTTATTAGTAATACTAATAGTAGCTATCCTTATTTTAGCTATCTTTATAAGATATATTAGGACGTTATTAACCTTCGCTATATATATAGTAACTACGCGTAGAAGTATATCTATTCTAACTTTAATAAGGAGAAATATATTATTATAAGTCTCTACTAATTTACTACCCAGTTGCTATATACTAACGCCTAGTGAGTTCCCTAGGAACTTTAGAGCGCTACCTAAATAACCTAGAATATATTCTACTAGATCTAGATTTAGGAGCGTGAGGGCGTTCTAACCCCTCTTTATTATTATTATATTCTCACTTCGCTTAATAACTATTTAGTAGTATAGAAGCATATTACTAAGCTTATTTATAATCCTATTGCTAGTAGTAATAGCTATAATATAAAGCAGCTCTAGCTCTAAGAGCTCGCCTCGATCTATAAATGCCTAGCTCTTAATATCCTAGTTTATATAGGCTATTATTTACTACTCTTTTACTAACTATATCCTACTAATAACTAGTTCTAAGTTAGTTCCCTTTAAAATAATATTAATATTCTTTAGCACCTAAACGCTACCTAGCTACTATATATTTATAATAATAATCCTACTAACTACCTCTATAATAAGATTAATTATCTAGTTACTAACCCTTTTATAATACTAGTCCCTAAGCGCCCTCATAAGTTTAATATTAATTTCTTTCCTAACTTCTATAAGGAGCTTTAAGATAATCTTATTAAGTATACTGCTAATAATATTCCTTCCTACTTTATTACTATTACTAGTACTTGCTCTATCTATCATACCTCTTATCTTTATACTCCTACTAAATATAATTAAGAGGGTAGTAATAAGTTAGTAAAGAAGGCTAAGAAGACTAAGGTTATTATTATTATCTCTAATAGTAGCTCTAGTAATAAGTTAGGTAGTAAGTTAAGTAGTAACTCTAGTAATAGGTTAGCTAGTAGTTAGCCTATATGTAGTAGTACTAGGGATACTAGTAGTATTAGCTTAGCGACTAGTTACTATAGTCCTCGTAATAGTACTGCTCGTAGTAGTGCTGCCTATAGTTATAGCAGTTATAGTACTTACGCCTATAGCTATAGTAGGAAGTAAATAATTAGTTAGATTATTAGCTTTCTTCCTGTTCTTTATAAAATAATACCCCTTTTTACTATAGTAGTAGTAATAATTTGCTATTTAATATAATTAATATTCTACTTTTTTATTTAGCTTCTATTCTTTAGTTCTATAGCTTATAGCTAGTAGCTTACTACTATAGTTTTAATAACTAGTCGTCATACTTCTTATAAGCCCTCCTATATTATCTATTAAACTTATAAATAGCCTCTTGTGCGTTTGCTAAGTTCTCTATAGGCTCCTATATATTATATTCTATAGGTTATCCTACCTACTTAACTAAGTACTACGTATTATTACTAATAACTTACTATATAATAATCTCTTTTACTTTCTATTCCTCTAGCTTATCTTTAAGCTCTATATATATAAGTAAACCTTTGCTATTTCCTTAGCAATTATCCTATAGTTCTAATAAGGTAAGTAAGAATATATTATATATCTTTTAGTATTATAATAGTAAATAGACCCTATATACGTATATACTAACTAGTTTTATAATCGCTACCTATATAAACCTAGGTACTAGTTTCTTATTCTTAAATTAGAAATTCTTTATTAATAGCCTAATAACCTATCCCTAATAGTAGGTCTAGTCCTTATACCTCGTGTTATAATACTTAGCTTACGCTTTAGTAGCCTTCTACTATTATTCCTAAGCCCCTTATACAGTCTTAAAATATATTTAATTTACTCCCTTATGCCCTATATTATAACCCTATTTATAAGGGTTATATATTTTATATAATATAGGTAGTATCTATATAGGGCCTCTATTAGTAAGTAGCTAGTAGTACTATAGTAACTATTATTATGTATAAACTACGCCTTAAGTAACTAAATAGCCTATTCTTATGTAAGTCGCTGGTATGTACTTATAACTACTTCTCTAATATCTAGTATATCCTTTTAGACTACCTATTAGTCTAGAGGTAGTATATAGTAGAGAGGTAGCGCTTTATAGCCCTCTCTTTAATAAATCCCTCCTAAAATTTACTAGTGAGGAGCTTATCTTAGTTACTAATAATACCCTCTGGGGTGCTAAAGCAGTATTTAAGCTATTTATAGATAATTTATACTAACTTAGTAGCTATTAGCTGCTTTATTATTAGGATAAATATAGTAAACTTAGTTATTTGGTATATAATAATAAAAACTATATTATATTCCCCGCTTTTATACTAAGAGCTCGCTAGTAATCTTGTAAAGGTATCGAGGGGCTAAGAGCTATAGTTAGGTCAAACTAATAGTAGATGCGCCTAAAAGGTAGGTCTAGTATTGCTACGCTACGTTTGCTTACTTCTTCTAAGATCCTTCTTTTCTAGCCTTTAGCAAGTACTCGCTAAGTCCTCGCCCTAAGGGTTCTATACCCTAAACCTATAGGAACTCCTTCTTATTATAATAACTTTAGATTACTAGGCGTAATACCTATAAGGACTCCCTGAGAAATTCGTAATGCTTATAGACTATATAGCGCTAAAGGGAGTGCTTGCTATACCTGCGCGGGATATTTGCAGAAGGCTTATGCAATAGGTTTACTACTTATTAGTATTTAACTTTGAAATATAGCATAAGTTAGGGGTTACTAATCCAGCAGATAGACTATTATAATACCCTAACTATATAGTAGAAGATGCTAAGGTGGATAATATACTTCCTACCCTTAGAAGGAAGCTTAGGCTTATTAGCTAGCTTTTAGCAATAGATTGCTAATATATCTCTAAGCTTAAAGGAACTATAGCTATTATAAAAACTTATATCTAAGCTATCTAGCGAAGTATATAAGAACCTTACTAGAGGGATAGCTCGAAGGTTAAGGGATCCTTACCCTTAAGGTAGCACTACCCTATAATAGGTATTAATAAGCTACTATGTATAAGTATGCATATTAGCGCTATTACCTATATAAAAGCATATACAGGTGCTACGCTAACTACTCCATAAGAGAATAGCAATAAGCTAGAGGACTCAGGGGGAGCTAGGGTTACTATACTAGAATAGTATATCTAATATGCTATAATAAGGGAGCTTATTTAGGATAAAACGGCCTATATGCTATAACTAGGCGTAGAACTTAAATAGATAGTTAGAAGACTATAGGCTAAAGACTACTTCTATAGAGATATTATAGCTAAGGTTTGCTAAGATACTAGGGAATACTAAGGATACTAAGTTAATAAGAATAATATTTTTTAGTTTAGAAGAAGACTTATTATCCTAGAAAAGATAATCCCTTTGCTATAAAATCCTAAAGAACTACTATAATTTACCTAGATTAGGGTATATAGGAGTAAATAAGATCGCTAAGCTAATCTTATGAAAGTTTTATTAGCTGTATTTAATAGAGGATATATAGCAATATATTACTAAGTGCCTACGCCACTAAGGGCCGCGCATACTACGGCATAAGCTATATAAGCTGCTATAAATACTAGAACTACTAGTATACCTATTCTAATAGATTTCTTTAGACTTCTTAACTAGCTTCCTAGAAAGTTACTAAGATAATAGAGTTACTTATAATATAATTCTAGTAGTTATATACTAGATAACTAAAGTAATATAATTCTTAGTAATAACTAAGCAACTAGATGCTATAGGTTTAGCGAGAATCTTATATTAAGAGATTAAGTAATAATATAGCACGCCTAAGGTTAATTTATTAATAATTAAGATAAACTAATTACTAGTTAGTTCTAGTGAGACTAGACCAAGGCCTGAGATATAGAAGGGTATATCTCTATAGCATAATATCTATAGATAGATAGCTAGACTAAAAGAATATATTAAACCTTAACTATATATCTTATAAAGTTTAGCAAAGGCTTGCGCAGCTAATAGGTAATATAATTAGTTAAAGCTGAATTTTCATATATCAATAGCAGATATACTACTATTAATATATCCCTATTGGAGGCCCTTATAGGATACTACCCTTAAATAGTTAACTACTACTTGCTAAATATTGAGATTAGTACCTAAGGGGTTAATAAAAGGCTCAAGAAGCTAATAGAGGTTTGCTAAAGAATAGCTAAGAATTAGTAATATATAATAGAGGTATAAGCTAAGAATATAAATGCTAATATAAAAATATAATTATATAATATTAGAGATATTATAGGACTCTTAATAAAGAACTTCTATTTTGCAAAAGGTTAGTAAAAGCTCGCCCTATAATTTATTCCTATACTAGTTATAGAAGTTATAAGCTCTAATACCTATAGAGGGTAACTTCTAGAGAAGTATAGCAGAGCATATAATATCTTCTCTATTACTTTACTTAAGCTATAATATAGCTAAAAGCTTACTAAGGGGTAGCTCCCGGACCTTAAAGAAGACCTTGAAGAATAGGAAGTTAGGGATATTATATTATAAAGAGAAGCGCTAATAAGCCCCCTATATTTAGTTAAATAAAAGGGCTAGCTAGTAGATTATAATACCTAGGAGCCTGAAGAATACTTAGCAAATGCTTTATAAATCCTCGCTAGATTTAAGAAATAGTAGTATAAGTTATATTATAAGTAGGATAATAAGTAATATAGAGCATTAAGAAAAGTTAATTAACTATAAGATAGCTGAAATACAAATCCAACCACCCCCCCCCCCCCCCCCCCCTAAAAAAGCAATATAAAACCTATAGGTATCTAACCTTATACTACTATAGAAGTCTACTATATGTTCGCTGAAGTTCTACTAGCACTACTACTTATTATTATTACTATTACCCTCTTCCTTATTATTATTATCCTTATTACTATTATTACTACCCTCGCTCTCTTCCTCTAAGCTATTACTAGTAGTATTACTATTACTACTCTAACTATCGCTCTCTATAGTATTATTAGAGTTACTATCCTCTATACCTAAGGACCTATCCTCCTTATTACTACTAACCTAGTATTAATAAGCTATTACTAAGTTATTACTAACCTTCTTATAAGAATTAGGTTAAGGCGCGGGGCTACTACTAATAACCTTAAAAATAGTAATAAGAGCTTAGTTATAAGTATTGCAAAGTATATAGGAACCTTGAATCTTTGAAGGCTCCTATAAAGGAAGCGTGGATATATAGGTATTACTCTTTAAGAGCTATATTATTAGGATATTAGTAAGCTTATTAAGAAAGGTAGCCTACTTAAAGAAATAAGTTTTTATTATATAAGTAAGTAGGAAGAATATTATTAAGCTATATTATAATCTCCTTAACTGAAACCTTATCCTTAGCCTAGCGAGCTACTTATAAATATATATTAGAATAATAAAAGGTTAAGACTAACTATAAGGTAAAACCTACCTTAAGCAAAACCTATAGGCACGCCTAGGTGCGCGAAGCTATACTCTCTTCTATACTTATAGCGAGCAGTTAGTTCTTATAGTTCTTAATACTAAGCTTAAGGCTAATAAGGTTTACTAACTAGTTATAGAGGTATTAGAGAAGGTCTTACCCCTGCTCTATAGCTATAAAGATATAGAAAATCTCACTCTATTAATACTAACTAAAAGCAATTATATAGGTATAATACTTAACCTAGTTCTAATAGAAATAAATAGTACTAATAAGATAAGTAGGAATCTAGAAATAGGAAAGGTTAGCTTATACCTTCCCTAAATAATTGCTAAACTTACCCTGCGGCACTTAATACTATAAACCTAGCATAACTTATATATAGAGTTACTATTATATTTATTAGCATAGATAACCTAGGTATTCTTATGGAGCTATAGCGCATAGCTATTATAAGGTTTGCTACTACCCGCCTAGTTATGCTAATAGTTGCTGTTGCTAAGCTCGGACTTAGTAGGGCTATAATTAGCAAGGAGTTAGCTAATAAGGCTCTTAGCGCTTATAATAGTTATAGATGTATTAAAGGATAGGAAGGATCCTATAAAAGGTCTATAAAGGCTTAATAAAGAGCTTAGGTAATATAAAAGTAGTTATAAAATAATATAATATAATAAGGAGGGAAAAGAACTAATCTTAGGGCGGGAAAAAGCTATTATTTTATAGATAGCTAAGAAGCCTAGCTAAACTATTATAAAGATAGCTATAACTTTAGATAGTAAAGAATAGTAATTATTTACTATAGCAGGTGCTACCTACTAGGAGGTAGACGTAGTGTATTAGTAATAGTAGTTACTATCTAACCTGCTTAATAGCCTTACTGATAGCCTTATAATACACCTATTTAGAAGGGGGATAATAGAATAAAAGATTAAGTTATTATAAGGGCATAGTATAAGAGAGTACTCGCTAGATAAAGGGCGAATAGCTAGAGAATAAAACTAAAGTTACTATAAGGATAACTATTCTCTTTTAAAAGAAAATAATAGGATCCCTTTAAACTAACCCTAGATAGAGGGTATAAAAAGCGCTTAAAAGTAAAGGAACTACAAGGAATGAGACTATAAGCTTAGCTACTATATCTATAACTCTAAGGGCTCCATTATCTTTTAGTAAATATATAGTAAATTATTACTATGCTAGATAATAGTAATAATAGTAAAGGACTAGGACCTACCCTAGAAAACTAAGAGGGATAGAAATAGAGGGCTAACCTATAATATCTAACCTTATAATAGGGATTATTATAATTAGAAGGGGGATAATTATAAGGGAGTAGATACCTAGGCTAGAGAAGCTAGAGATGCCTCAGCTAGCGTAGGCTAAAAGGATAGAGAGGCCTATAGGTCTAGGGTATAGAACCCTTAGAGCGAGGACTTAGTAAGTATTTACTAAAGGCTAGAAAAGAAGGATCTTAGAAGAAGTAAGCAAAAGTAGCATAGTAATACTAGACCTACCTTTTAGGTACTTCTACTATTAGTTTGACCTAACCGTGGCTGTTAGCCCCTCAATACCTTTACAGTATTGCGCAGGCATCCGCTGAGCGGTCGTTCCAGGATAGGGTCTCTAGGCAGCAGTCCCTTGGGTCTATTAACCTAGGGGTTTATAAGCTGCTCTTATAAGGGTAGTCTAGAGAGCCTAAGTATAGTTGCTTATGCAACTTAGAATAGCTAGTAGATATTCCTATATATCTCCCTTCTATAATCTCGTATAATCTCTATATATATAGGGTAATAATATATATATTAGTATAGTTAATATCCTACTTAAAGAGTTTATCCTTTAGGGTCCTAATAAGGCCCTAAAAGAAGGTATAGAACTTTATATTACTTATGCTTAGCTTGCTAAGTACTTAGTTAATAAGCTCCTATTAAGCCTAATATATAATTAGTTTCTTATTATCCTTCTAATAGCACTATCCCAAAGTATTATAATAGTTCTATTCTATAGCTCGGGCATAATATGCTACCCTCTTATAAAGATTCTAAAGTCTTCTTATTTAGGGTTAACCTAATTCCCTAACTTATTTATAAGTATTTGCTAATCATTCTACTATTCTATTTATAGGGTATACTCTATTACACTCAAGGCCTATTAGATATACTAGCTATTAGAGCAGCTAGGGTAGTGCTTATAAGCCTCTTTAACTATAATAAGCTAATCTTTCCTTATTATACTTATGGATTTGCTAGTAAGGCGCGCTATATTATAATTTAGGGGTTTTCCATAAACCTTAGGCGATCGCTCAGCAGGAGCTTAGTTGCTTAATATAGTAGCAATTATCTTATACTAGTTAGCTATTATAATTATAATCTATTATATTAGCACTTAGCTAGTTGCTTTATCTAGCCCTCTAGCTTAGGCTAGCCTATTAGCTATAGCTATAGATATCTAGCCTATTAGCCTATCTAGTCTATAGGAAGGGGTCTTATATTCTTTATCTTCCTATATATACTTATTATCTAAGTAGCAAGCGCTTAGTATAAATAGCCTATCCTCTTTAGGGCCAATAAGGTAATAGAAAATATTTTATATACCTTATTATACTTCTCTGGAAGTTATAATTTATAGGTATTAGAGCTTATAACTTCTATAACTAATATAAGAATAAATTACAAAGCAAGCTTTCTCCAACCCTCTATAAAATAGAAGTTTTTATAGAGAGTCTAATACTATCTCTAATACTATAGTATTATATGTTCTTTTAATATTTATGTTCTTTATTTAAATCTTAGGTATATACTACTAGTTCTTAGTTATTCTTTAGTAAACCTCTATGAGCTTCTTAAGCTTCCTTAACTCCTTAGGTTCTAATCTCTATATTTAGTAAATAGAAGTTAATTATCCTAAGGTAATACCCTATTAATACCTTAAATAGAGATATATTATAATATATTTTTATTATTATATAAAAACTTAGCTTTAATTAGTTATATTACCTACTAGTCCTGCGAGCTTTTACTAAACCTTATAAGGTATATAATTAATATCTAGTATGTTCTCTCTATCTAGCTATTCATCTATAGATACTAAGTTATAAAAAGTTAGCTTTTTATATCTTAGACCTTAATCTAGTTTTATTAGAGCTAGCTAGTAATTGGCTTATCCTAGTTACTAATAATAGCTTTAAATATACTATAGTAATATTTAATCTCTTAGTATAAGATCCTTACTAAGCTTATAGTATTTAGTTACTTAGTAGTTACTAGGAACTAAGCTACCTTAGTTATTTAGTATATAATTTCTAGGATTATATTATATATAACTCTAATATCCTAGTAACTCTCTAGTAAGCTAGTAAGAAAGTCTAGAGAGATCTATTAAAAGGGGTATACTAGTTGTTCTAATATTTATAGTAGCTTATATAGTTTATAGTATAGTAGATATACCCCTTAGTAGCTCGGGTACTTAGTAATATATTGCTATATATCCTCTATTAAGTATAGCTAATAAAACTTCTATAGAATAAGTTCTATTATCTTATTTGCCCCTATATACCCTAATCTAGGTATATTGTAGTAGTTCCTTTAGAGTTTTATTATAGAGGGATCCCTCCTTTAGGATAATAAGTCTTCTTCTAAACTAAAGGATATTATTCTTATTAACTCTATATCCTTAGTATTCCCTAGTATCTTAGCAAACCTTTGCTATAATATCTCTATAGAAGTAGTCTCTAGTTTATAGTCTACTAACTATTTATTTAAGATCTATACTTAGTTATAATATATATACTATTTTATTCTAAATAAGCTCCCTTATTATAGTATATAGGATATATTATTCTAGTATAATAACCCTAGCTCCCCCTAAATCCTCTAGTATGTCGCTATTCTCTTATAGAGCAATTAGCCTAGTACCTATATATATTTTATAATCTATAGGTAATAGCGCTAATACATATAGTATTATATAGTAAAGCGTTAGTACCCTCTGTAGAGTAGTACTAACTTAAGGGTAAGGATCCCTTAACCTTAGAGCTAGCCCTCTAGTAAGGTTCTTATATACTTCGCTAGATAGCCTAGATATAAGTTCTCATAATAGCTATTTTTCCTTTAAGCTTAGTAATATATTAATAACTAGTTACTAACAGCCAGCTAATAAGCCCTAGCTTCTTACTAAGGGTAGGGAGTATATTATCTACCTTAGTATCTTCTATTATATAGTTAGGGCGTGATAATAATGTATCTACTAGGTTAGGTACCTCTAATTTATATTAGATTTTAAAACTAAAAGCTAAAAAGTGATATGAATATTGCGCAAGCCTTTTATAAATATCCCGCGCAGGTGTAATAAATACTCTCTTTAGTATAATATAATCTATAAGTACCTTATTATAGACTTATAATAGAAGTTATAAAGCTAAAGAATACTTAAATATCTCTAAAAGATTTTAGTACTAGCTATTTAATAACTACTTAGACCTATTCTAGGTCTCTCTTAATATCATTTTAAGTAATATAGAATCCTAGGAACTCTACTTCTATTTAATAAAAGTTATACTTCTTTAGTTTTATAAATAGTTTAGTAGCTATTAGGTAGTATAAGATTATATAGAGGCCTTTTATATATTATTCCCTAGTATCTAAGTAGATTATAACATTATCTAGGTATATAATATAGTATATATTTAATAAGATTGTAAGTATTTAATAAATATACGCCTAGAACGTTACTAAGGTATTAATAAGCCTAAATAGTATTACTATATACTTAAAATACCTATATTAGGTTCTAAATATAGTTTTCTACCTATTTACCTTCTTAGTTATAATTTAGTGGTATGCTTTATTTAAATTAATCTTAGAAATTAACTTCGCTTTAGTAAGCCTGTTTAAAAGCTTACTAATTAGTAGGAGAGGATATTACTTCTTTATTATAATCTTAGTTAATCCACTATAATCTATATATAGTTATAAGCGATTATCCTTCTTCGGTATAAATAGGACTAATACTCTAATAGAACTAGTAGAGTAGTAAATATAACTAGCTACCTCTATTTCCTAAATATATTTAATAAGGGCTTATAGTTATTCTACTAATATAAGGTATATTAGCCTATATAGGGGCTCCTTATTAAGCTTCAGCACAGTATAATATACTACTCCCTTTAGCTTAGGGACTCTCTTTATATTTTCCTTATTAAAAAACGTTAGTAAAGGCTTAAAGCTCCCTTAAGATCTCTTTTTCTTATCCCTTATCTAGTAAGTATTTACCCAGGGTATTAATATCTTTCTTATTAAAGCTTATAGCGCTTATAAGGTATATAATATAAGCTTTTTAGCTATTTTATATAATTTCCTAAATAGCTACTTCTAGCTTAGTAAGTGAGATATATTTATATAACTAGGTATATCCTTAGATATCCATATAGATACCTTCCTAGCTTATAGAGTTATTAAATAGGAGGATGTCTCCTATCTCTTTAAGGTATAAGCTTATAATAAAGGATTAATAAGTCTTCTATAAGTAGCCTTAGCTATCTATAAGGAAGATTATAAGCTAGTAAGCTTTACCTATAGGTATAGGTCCTTATTAGAAGTCTGTTAGCTCTGGGGCTATAATATTAGTAGCCTCCTTTTGTTAGAGCTTTTTAATAAGGTCTTCTTATATAATATTAATTATAATATAGGTATTTATATTAACTTCTAATTCAACTTTATTATATAATTAGAGTATAAGTGCCTATCCTTTAATAGTTTAACTTATTAAGATTAAGGTAATCTCTAATATATACCCCTTAGGGTTATTTCTATACTTACTTATTTCTTAAGTCTTTAGTATTAGTTATATAAGAGACTATAATTATATTTATTCCACCTTATCTTAGGTTTAGATTCTAGTTATTACTTATTAGCTATATATAGGTTTTACTATAGTTAGATATAATATACCTATACTTCTTATAGTTATAATATTAAGGTCCCTAGGACTTAGGCAGCCCTCTACTAGAGCTAGGGGTTATATAGGGGTTTACTAAGTAGTTGCTCTAGGATAGGGTCTCTAGATAATATTCCCTTAGGTTAGCTAACTAAGGGGGTTATAAGCTATTCTTATAAGGGTAGTCTAGTAAACCTAAGTATATTTACTTATATAACTTAGAGTAGCTAGTAAGCCTTCTTATATATCTCCCTTTTATAATCTCCTATAGCTTCTATATATATAGGGCGATAGTAGATATATTAATATTATTAATGCCTTATTTAAAAAGCTTATCTTTTAAGGACCTAATTATAAGGAATAGTAGCGGGTGCAGGATGCAGAGCTACGCTATCAGCAAAACGTTAGCAAGTCAGGGGCGAAGGAACACACCTTGGAGAAAAACTCTGCACTCTGTAAGTAGAAAACTTAGAAGGTTAAGTAATAGTCTAATATAATAATAGATATCTACGTTTCAATATTCTAGCCTTTCCTAGTTTAGGTCTTTAGCTATACTCTTATAATTCTATTGCTTCTACCTCGATTCGAGAAACTAGTACTAGTTAGAATATCTAAAGCAAATTAGTAATAATATACTAACGATTTAGTAATAGAGTTTGATTATAATAAGCTCCGAGCTAGGCATATAGAATATAACTAATAGGGTCTTAGCTAATAAGATACTAGTCGTTTGCTAAGCCCTAAGATATAAGAAATATAGCATAGATGCTACGCTAGGGGAATAGATAACCTAGGTAATAATATAGCAGGAGGGATAACCCCGAGGGGTCGGGCTAGGTCCCGGATAACGCTAGGCTAGGCAGACCACCTCTCGAGGGGCGAATAGATAGCGAGTAGTAGCTAATAGGGCACCCCGCCTAGGATGCCCTGAGAAGCTAGTATCTCTAGCATCCTTACTTAGGCTATAGGGTTACTATAGAAATAATAGGAGAGCCTTATAGAGCAGATATATCTATAGTAATAGCAGCATAAGGAATAAACTACTACCCTACTACGAGAACTCGCTAATCGCTTAGCACCTAGATACTTATAGAGAGAATATAAAAAGCCCCCTATATATAACTACTATATTATAACCGAGGACTTTACTATAAACTAGGTTAGTAACTAGATCTAAGCGATCGAGGATAGAAATTAACTATATACTAGTAGTACGCTAGAGTAGCAGGTCTAATAGGTACTTATAAAGATAAGCCTATCCCTATAGACCTAGTAGCAATACTATAGGGCTAGCCTAGAAGGAGACCTAGTATAGGCCGACTTTATAGCATTTGCTTACTAATACTATATTAACCCCGAGCTTCAAGAGCGAAGGTACTATAAGAAGCTTGATATAATAAGGCAGAAGGAGATATAGTTACTAATATAGTTCTTTACTAAATAGTTAGTAATATATTAGGACTTAGGTATAGTTAGTATAGAAGATAGCAAGGCTAAGGCTTATATACTATACTTCTAATTAGCCCTATTCCTATATAGGGAACTCGAACATTAGAAAGTTAAGATATAGAAGCTAAGAGATATAGCTATAGAAGCTAAATACTTATAGGAGATATATTGCTAATAGGGTAGCAAACCTCTGCGAAGTAAAAGCAAGAAATAGCATATAGGGGAAGAATATAACCTAAGGGGGCCCCTAGTAGCGAGGTCGGGTTAAAAGACGGGCTATTAAGATTCTAGCTAGAAGATAACGCAGGGTTTGCAAAGCCTGATGCCTCCCTAATAGGTTAGTAGTGCGATATAGGGATCTAACTAGAACAGGTCTATATCTAGCCCTAGTATATAACCTATAATATCTAATTATATAATATGCTTTAGCTATAAGCAAAAGGGGTATAAGAGGGCAGACTACCTAGATAAATATGCGAAACAAAGCGCGAATAAAATAGCAATAAGATACTAAGTACTCGCTAAGAAAGCGAGGATTAATATAATCTAATCCTTAAGAGTTAAGGAACTCGACTTATTAGAAAATAAGTAAGCTAGGGGACTATACTAATAACCCCTACGCCTAAATTAGAACTAGATACCCTCCTAAAGGGAGCTACTATAAAAGGACGGGCGATTATTCTCTAGAATATCGCTAAATAAGAAGTAGTAGTAGATATAGATTCCTATTCCTAGGTTAATATTATTAGCAGCTAACTAGCTAAATCCCTATAACTATAACCTATAGTAGCTATCGCCCCTATATTAGAAAGGTTTAATAGGTTATCTATAATAGGCTAGAATATATACTAGTTAATATTCTTCCTTATTAACTTAGGAGGAGAAGCAAGGAAGATATAGCAACTCTTTGCTAAAGCCTCCTAACCCGAGGGAGCAGGGGACCTTCTCCTATTATAATACTCTATAGGAAGAGAAGGTATTATAATTAATACCTGGATAAATACCTAGGAATATAAATACTTTAGTATTACTAAGCTATTAGTATTTATATAAGAGATCGTTAAAAATAGCTAGAAGGCCTATATTATATATATATTAGGGAATATCGCTCCCTATAAACTGCTAATAGGGGCTCTAGAAGAAGAAGATACCCTAGAGGGCGATATGGAGTTATTACTAGAACTATCTAGTGAATAGGTAATATTTAACGAATAGTTAGCAAAGTAATATCTAGTCCTAGAGGGCGCGGAATATACTATCGATCTAATCAAAGGAAAGAAACCCCTATATAAGCCTATCTACCTATTAAATAAGTATTAGTTAGAAGAACTTCGCTAATATATCGCTAATAACTAAGCAATAGGGCGGATCTAACCCTTAACTAGTGAAGCAGGCGCCCCTATCCTTTTTATACCTAAGAAAGATAGGTCCCTACGCCTTTATATAGATTATCAAGGCCTAAATAAGGTGATAATAAAAAACTAATATCTACTCCCTCTTATTAGCAAATTATTAGATAAGCTTCGGAGAGCGAAATAGATCTCGAAAATCGATATTCGAGATATATACTACTATATTTATATTAGGCCGGAGGATCGCTAGAAAACGGTATTTAGGATATATTATAGGTATTTTAAATATATTATTATGCTATTTAGACTTACGAACGCCCTAGCTATATTCTAGGCGTATATTCACTAAGCACTCGATAAGCTACTAGATACCTATTATATTACCTATATAGATAATATTATAGTCTACTTAGAGATAAGAGAGCAATATATGAAGGACTTTCTCTAAGTGCTCCGCAGGCTTTGCTAGTAGGAGCTCTATGCTAAGCTTAATAAGTATAGGTTTTACTAATAGTAGGTAGAATTCCTAGAATATATTATTACGCCCGAGGGTATATTAATAAACTAAACTCGCATCTAAGCTATTACTAAATAGAAGCTGCTAAAGATATACTAAGATATCTAGGTCTTCCTTAGATTCTATAACTTCTACTATAAGTTTATCGCGGGATATTTAGGCATTATAGCCCTAATAATATCCCTACTAAAGGGTAGTAAGAATAGCAAGAAAGGAGGCGAGTTTTACTAGCTAGAAGAGGCTTAATAGGCTTTCTAGCGGCTTTAAGCAGCCTTTTACTTAGTAATAATTCTCTAATACTAGGATCTAACCCGTGAGATAAGGGTTGAGATAGATGCCTCTATAAAGGCTATATCTAGTATCCTATTATAGCATATTAATAGTTAGTAGCGATTAGTTGCCTACTACTTGCAGAAGCTTAGTAATATAGAGCAATATTAGGGAGCAGGCTAATAAGAACTTCTCGCTATAGTCGAGAGTTTAGATTATTAGGCTTACTACCTTCAGGGTATATCGAAGAAGTTTATAGTCCTAATAGATCACTAGGTACTAAAGGGAGTTATTAGCGCGCTTACGCAGGACCTTCAGGGAAGGCTTGCTAAGTAGGTATATAAACTCTTAGTATTTAACTTCAACCTAGAGCATAGGTTAGGGGTTATAAACCTAGCAGATAGTCTATCTAGGAGGCTAGACTATATAGAGGGGGAGGTAAAGTATAATAATATACTCCTAACCCTAGTAAAGAAGCTAAGGCTTATTAGCGAACTACTAGCAGACCTTCGGATAAGTATTACTATACTATAAGGTAGTATAGAGACCTCAAAAGTATTTATTAATACTATAAGGGCTAGCATAAGGTACCCCTTCTAGATAGATAGCTCCGGGGGCGGAGATGCCTTAGTCTCTAGTTAGCATTACGCTCTATAGCGTGCTAATATTACTATAACTATAGCAGCTATAATAACCTAACGCTAAAGAGCAAGGGGTAATATAGAGAATGCTTAGCAAGAGGTTATTAACTAAGAGGACTCGTTTAGAGCTAGGGTTATTATAATATAATAATATATCCTACGCTAGGTTATAAGGGAGCTTATAACAGGCGAAATAGCGGATAGTTAGCAACCCTCTAAAGTAATAGAAAATCTTATCTATAGACTATAAGCTAACGACTTATACTACTAGATATAATTAGAGAGGGCGCGCAGACTAGCTAGTAATTATAGGGGCTATACGATTAATAGCTAGGGAACCCTATTCTATAAGGGATAGCTAGAGATACTATAAGAAGGGTCTCTAAGGCTAGAGATCCTTTGCTAATACTATAATAACTATAGGGCGGGGTATATAGGGGTGAATAAGACTACTCAGCTAATCTCGAGGAACTTCTATTAGCTAAACTTAGCTATAGATATATATAATTACATTACTAGGTGCTATATATACCAGGGGAACTGCGTTCCGAGGCATAAGCCTTATAGGCAATTATAACTACTATTCTTACCTATATACCCGTTCTAGGAAATAAGTATAGACTTTATTACTAGATTGCTGACGAGCTCTTAGCATATAGGCGGAGAATATGATATAGTTCTCGTTATTATATGCTAAATAACTAAGTTCGCTATATTTATCCTAATAACAAAGCAGCTAATAGCTGCTAAGTTAGCGCGGATTATCTACGAACGGGTTAAATGCCGTTTTAGCACTCTAGAGGGTATTATTAGTAACTAAGATAAGCTCCTAACTAGCTAATTTTAGGAAGAGTTTACGAGAGAGAGGGATATTAAGTGCCGCCTCTCTACTATATACTATCCCTAGACCGATAGGTAGTTAGAAAGGATATACTAGATATTAGAAAAGTACCTATAAGCATACGCTAGCAATTCGCTATAAGAATAAGTAGTCCAGCTACCCGAGGCGGAGTTTATATATAATAATAGTTGCTATAGCACTACTAGCTACTTACTAATAGAGGCCCTATATAGTTATTACCCGCATTGCATAGAATATATAGCCCCTGTGAATAGGGTCGTGGTGCAGGGTATAAGGGAGCGAATTAAATATATTTCGAGACTCTGCAAGAGGGCCTAGGAATAGTAGCAGAAGGCTACTAAGGTATAAGCTAAGTACTATAACGCAAGGCATAAGGACTAGACCTACTATTAGGGATAGGTTATTAAGCTATTAATAAAGAACTTCTAGTTTAAGAATAAAAAATTAACACCTAGGTTTATATAGGTAGCTATTATAGACCTAGTTAGCATGCAAGCATATAGGGTCTATCTACTACTATAGTACTAATAGATATATAACATATTCTCTATTACCTTATTAGAACTATAGGATAACTACTAAGAAGGTAGCGAGGGTTCGCCTATATACCTAGAGCTCGAGGATAAGCTAGAGGAATAGGAAGTAGAAGAGATTATTATATAGCAAGATATTAGTAATAATATATAATATCTAGTTAAATAGGTAGGATAGCCTATAGAATATAATACATAAGAACCTATAGAGAACTTAGTAAATATGCAAGAGGCTGTTCATAAGTTCGATAGATAGTATAGGAGGTCTTATAAGAAGTAGGATAACTAATTGCGAGGTTATAGCAATAAGTTGCTAATTATAAATCACGAGATTATTAAATAGAAGCTAAATTAAGAAGCAGAATATTAATTATATTAAGCAGCGAATTATTACTAATATTATAGCAAAAGAAGGGTATTATCCTATAAGAAAAAGGAGGGAGCTAACTATCTAAATAGTTATTTACTTCTAACTATAGCTACGGGCGCGAGCACCCCGACTACTATAACTATAAATAGCACTATAGCGACTAGTTGCTAAGCTAGCGTTACTAACATCACTAGTATCCCTATTATTATCGCCTGCAGACCGACTACCTGCTAACTTACTACTAGACTTACTACCCTAGTTACTACCTAACTCTCTATTAGAGCTACTACTTACCTCGCTACCCGATTTATTACTAGAGCTATCGTTAGAGATAGTAATAATAGCCTTAGTTTTCTTAGCCTTTCTAGCCTTTTTTGCTAAATTATTGCTATCCTCTTAGCTATATTTAGTAGGAGTATGGAGGTATAAGGCGTAAGAGATAGGGCGAGTATTAGTAATAGTAATAAAGCAGGAGGGAATATTATTAGAAGCATATTTAAAGAGGTTATCTTAAAGCAACTTACTAAACTCGGGAAAGGAGTTAATATTATACTTATAAGGATACTTAGGGACTAGTTTTATCGAAGGGTTATTAACTAGACGATCGATCTTATTACAGAGGTATATAGCAGGACTATTATTATAAATATATAGCAGCTAGGCGGCGTTTAGGCGCTAAAGAATATCTATACTATTATAAAGGGTACTAACCTAGAACTAGTTATTAGTAGGATATAATTAGTAAGGGAGTAGCAAGCAATAGCCTATATAAACCAAGACGTCGAGGGCGAGGTGCTCACGAATAGAAGCAAGCTCTTAGAGTTAGAGCTGCTCTATATTATAGCTACTACTACTAGTAGTAGGATTATAGATTAGCTTAGTAATACGTTTCTATACTACTAAATAACTAGCAAGGGAAGCGAGAATATAATAATAATAAAGAGGGGTTAAGATACCCTCCCGTTCCTAAATTTAGATCTAATAGAATATATTCTAGGTAGTCTAGGCTACGCCCTAAAGCTCCTAGGGAACCTACTAGGTATTAGTATATAATAACCTAGTAGCGAAGTAGCGGAGACTTATAATAGTATACTTCTTCTTATTAAAGTTATAATAGATATACTTCTATATATATTCGCTATATATATAGCAAAGGTTAACAACGTCTTAATATATCTTATAGAGATAGCTGAGATAGGGATAGCTACTATTAGAATTACTAGTGAGGTTACTAGAGAGGATTTCAGGATTATATAGGTATTTAGTAAGAATCGCGCCTATACGCGCGATATAAGATATAATAGAGAATAATTAGTAAGATAATAGTAAAAGAAATAAATTAGAAAAGAAAGAGCTAGAAAATTAATAATTATAGCAAAAGCTTATAGAATAGATAATAAAAAGAAAAGTAATAAAGGCTATTAAGTTGAAAAAGAGATACTAAAAGGGGAAAAATCTAGCTAGGTTAGAGACCTCGAAAAGTAGACGCCCTTTTATAATTAGCATCACTAGGCAATAAGGCTAAATAATTACTAGCTATATACCGCTAAACGGTTATATAACTATTAGTAACTAATTAAAAAATAATAGCAATACTTAAAATTCAAAAATATATAAACTACTAGAAAATAAAATACGTTATTCGCTATAGTAGCCTAAATCCAGCATAAGAAGGAGCGATATTAAATAATATAATAAAGGCGCTAAACCATCGCCCTATAGTTAGCAACGCAGAGCTATATTACCCTACTAGTATGCCTTAGGAACCAAGGCTTTAGAAGGGGGGGTAATTATAAGGAATAGTAGCAGGTATAGGATATAGAGCTATGCTATTAGCAAAACGTTAGCAAGTTAGGGGCGAAGGAACACACCTTGGAGAAAAACTCTGCACTCTGCAAGTAAAAAACTTAGAAGGTTAAGCAATAGTCTAATATAATAACGGATATCTACGTTTCAATATTCTAGCCTTTCCTGGTTTAGGTCTTTAGCTATACTCTTATACTAATAAGGCTTTAAAAGAAGGTATGTACCTTTATATTACTTATACTTAGCTTATTAAGTACTTAGTTAACAGCCTCATAATAAGCCTAATATATAATAAGCTTCTTATTATTCTTTTAATAGTATTATCTTAAAGTATTATAATAGTTTTATTCTTAGAGTTTAAGTCTAATATACTACCCTCTTATAAAGGCTCTAAAGTCTTCTTATATTAAGTTAATCTCTTTCTCTATAGGGTCTATAAGTACTTACTAGTAAGTTTATTATTCTATTTATAGGGTATACTCTATTATACTTAATACCTACTAGATATACTAGCTATTAGAGTAGCTAGGGTAGTATTTATAAGCTTTTTCTACTCTAATAAGCTAATCTTCCCTTATTATACTAATAGACTTATTAGTAAGGTAGGCTATATTATAATTTAGGGGTTTCTTATAAACCTTAAGTAAATATTTAGTAGGCGCTTAGTTACTTAATATAGTAATAATTAGCTCTTATTAGTTAGCTATTATAGTTAGCTATTATAGTTAGCTATTATAGTTAGTACTTACTATATTAGCGCTTAGCTAGTTGCTTTATCTAGCCCTCTAGCTTAAGCTAGCCTATTAGCTATAGCTATAGATATCTAGCCCTATAGCTTATTCTATCTATTTGTTTTATTTAGCCCTCTAGCTTAGGCTAGCCTATTAGCTATAGCTATAGATATCTAGCCCTATAGCTTATCCTATCTATAGGAAGGGATCTTAGAATCCCTATTCTCCTATATATACTTATTATCTAAATAATAAGTATTTCGTATAAGTAGCTTATCTTCTTTAGAGCCCCTAGCCTTACTTAAAGTATAGCTTCTTATCTCTTCTTATTAGCTTATATTATCCTCTAATTATTTGCTAAGATTATCTTCTCTATATAAGCTTATATAAGCTATTTCGCTCTATACTTAGTAAGTACTAAGTATAAGTTCTTTAGCCTAATTAGTAGATATTACTTAGGTATATAATAATAATATTATTATTAACCTTCCTAAAGTAGGGTAGAAATAAAAGAATTATAAAGGTGTTAGAGGCTATAAGCTATAATTAGATTAAATTAATAGAAGAAGTATCTAAAAGGTAGGTATAATATTCTTATATTACTTTTACTTACTTCTTCTAAGATCCTCTTTTTTAACCTTTAGCAAGTACTCGCTAAGTCCTCGCTATAGAGGGTTCTATACCCTAGGCCTATAGGGCCCTTTATCTCTTCCGCCTCTATTGCCCGAGCTGTCCCCGGGCTTCTCCGTTCGGTGTACCTAATCCCCTTACACTTACTTTTAGGCAATAGCTATCCTCTACTATAATAGTAGTAACTTAACTACAAGACCTCTAGGTGTATTATTTTGATATTTCCTAAGGGATGTTAAAACCTTTGGCTAGGCACCAGTAGTTTGAGCACCAATTTCTACGGTTGTCACCATCGTTGACAACGACGAAGTGGACCAGACACAACAAGCAAATTTCGCATTCTTTCAAGCGCAACTTCTTCCTCTCCCTCTAGGGGTCATGAGAGAAGGGGCAAAGGGACAAATCCCGGTATGGAAGAGGGTTATGAACGTTAGGTTGCGTCGATGAATATTGCGTTCCTATGTAGGTGCCTTTGAGTATGTTCAGTATCCCCGTCCCGTGTTTGTACAATTCAATTCTCCTTCCAGATTGATACAAGTCAGAAGAAGTTGCTAAAACGCTCCAGGCTGACCTTCAAACGCTTTTGGCCAATATCATCAAGTGCAATGGGTGTCGCAGCCAACGTGAGGGTGGTCGGGGGGGCAAGTGCACCTGAGCCAGAACAAATAGTTCTTACACGTGCCCATAACGCATTCTCCAGCGTCGTTTGTGCAGCCCGTTCCCTGGGAGTACAGGGTGAAAGGTTGGCAGGTCTTCGTGATGGCTGTGACGAAGCCAGCAGCATAGAGACCGGAAAGAATGAGTGACAGCTTCATTGTCTATACTTAGGTTAGTTCAATGTGGGTAATAAGTCCAGACGGGCAACTTGCAACTGAAACAGCTTTTGTTGATGAACTATTCGAGGCGGTATATAGAACTGAGTTGGGAGATGGGACGCCAACAATCGAAATAGAAGCGGAAAAGAGGTTGCTTAAATTCACGACGAGGCTGGCAATGCCGTGAACGGTCAACATTAGTTATCTAGGACCATTTCTTTATAGTGGAACCCATTCAAGTCCCCAAGGAAGAATCGGCATGACAAGACTTGAGTGATTTCAATGGTCACAGTCAATATTACTCTCGTGACTAGTTGCAGGTTCGCCGGATGTCAAGAACTGTGGGTCCTCGCGAAATCTTCTTAATAAAGTGCAAGCTATCATCTAAAGCATATAGGTTGCGGACCACTAATATAACTTAATAAATACTTGCTATCTCGTGAGTAATGAAGCGCTTTCCTCTATCAAGACAATACTTTTACAAGATAAAGTATAAACGACATATGACCAGGCGGTCCTCTATATTCCTTCCGCGGAGACGGCTACTATTTGGTTTAGCTTCATGAAAAGTGGATAAGGTTGACTAATTGCCGCAGTTCTTACTTTGTCCTGACTCGTTCGTAATCTGTATAAGACCGCATTCTTGAAGGTCCAGTCGGTTTCATATAGCAGAGCTGTGATACAGATCTGCTGACGTTTGGGTCTGGAAATAAGTAACTCTACGGCCTAAAACCTTACCTTCCGCGTTATCGGTCATGCGGGCAGTTGCGCCAGCCCCAAAAGCCGGCGAAAATGACAAAGTCTAGTTCCGAGTGCGCGGACTTCGTTCACAATCTCATTGTCCGAAGCTGTCAAGAGGTCGAGAGGCCTGTCCGCTATCAGGATGCCCTGACACACGTGTAGGATTTGAACGCCGTTGCAGGCGCATGGGTTCTGACTCTTGATTCAGTTTCACGGCGGGTTATATGTAAGCCAGCCTCCTCAAACTTGATAGACTACTGTCCGAAGCTTGTTTTATTAGATCCCGAATCAGTAACATACAGTACCGAGGAGAAGCCTTTCCTAGACCCATCCGCTTCGGCGCCTGCAGGCTGTGACCTTTAGACGGCTCCTATTAGCCTTTTAGTTGATAGTAGAGGCCATCCATACCACTCTGACTTAGTGCATCATCCGGATCTTCCAGATGGAAGCCGTACCCCGCTGAGCTGACTCATTCAAGGTTCTGAGAAACATCCAATAGCATCTTAAACCCGACATTGACCCTCGAAACATGTCATTTAGCGGCCCGATGAGTGAGAACGTCGGAGCAGTTTCATCCACCTGCATTGCTGCGCTGGAGGGTGTGCCTGAGGCTATACCATACCATAAGCGGGAGGAAATGCTACAGACAATCCGATGCTGTTACGGGCCGTCTTGTCGATTGTGTGACAACGAGGGTCTATTGCAACCGTTATACGCGTGGGAACAGGGATCTAAAATCTATCAATTATTTAATCTAAACTTACGTATATTAGGGATTATAATCCCTCTTATATTAATATAGTATAGGCTATTACCTTACTAAATATATATACCTTTTATATACTAAAAACCTATTTATAGCATATAGTATTTAATATTATATATAAGTAGCGTTATAAGGCGTTTAGCGCTTCTAGCAGCATTATTATACCCCCCCTCGCTAAGGAAGCTCTCGTGAGTTTCCCTTAGCGTTTCTAAGATATCGCCTAACTCTTACCCTAAGGGGTATAGGTTTTTTAGTTTTATTAGGTCTCTTAAGCGCTTAAAAGTAGTTCTTCTAAGCAGCTTTATTCAGAGATCTATAATATGATTTAAGGTTTCTATATAAATAAATTTAACTTTATTATATATTATAACCTTATAAGGGACTGGACACCCAGGCTGGATAAGCTAGGGACACCTCAGCTAGCGCAGGCTGAAAGGATAGAGAGGGTTATAGGTCTAGGGTATAGAACCCTCTATAGCAAGGACTTAGCAAGTACTTACTAAAAGCTAAAAAAAGGATCTTAGAAGAAGTAAGCAAAAGTAGTATAGTAATACTAGACCTACCTTTTAGGTGCTTCTATTATTAGTTTAATCTAACTATAGCCCTTAGCCCCTAATACCTTTATAATTCTTTTGCTTCTACCCTGCTTTAGGAAGGTTAGTAATAATAATAGTACTATATATATACCTAAGTAATACCTACTAATTAGGCTAAAGAACCTACGCTTAGTATTTACTAAGTATAGAGCGAAATAGCTTGCATAAACCTATATAGGGAAGATAACCCTAGCAAACGATTAGAGGATAATATAAGCTAATAAGAGGAGGTGAGAAGCTATGCTTTAAGCAAGGCTAGAGGCCCTAAAGAGGATAAGCTACTTATACTAATCGCTCGCTACTTAGATAATAAGTATATATAGGAAAATAAGGAATATAAGACTACTCCCTATAGACTAAATAGGCTATAGGGCTAGATATCTATAGCTATGCTAATAGGCTAGCCTAAGCTAGAGGGCTAGATAAAGCAACTAGCTAAGTGCTAATATAATAAATTATAACTATAATAGCTAACTAGTATAAGCTAATTGCTACTATATTAAGCAACTAAGCTCCTACTAAGCAATTGCTTAAGGTTTATAAAAAACCCCTAAATTATAATATAGCGCGCGTTACTAATAAATCTACTAATATAATAAGAGAAGATTAGCTTATTATAGTTAAAGAGGCTTATAAGCACCGCCCTAGCTGCTCTAATAGCTAATATATCTAGTAGGCCTTAAGTATAATAGAGCATACCCTATAAATAGAATAGCAGAGTTATTAGTAAATACTTATAAATAAGTTAGGGAATTAGATTAACCCTAAATAAGAAGACTTTAGAATCTTTATAAGAAGGTAGCATATTATACCTAAGCTCTAAGAATAGAACTACTATAATACCCTGAGATAGTACTATTAGAAGGATAATAAGAAACTAATTATATATTAGGCTTAATATAAGTCTATTAACTAAGCACTTATCAAGCTAAATATAAGTAATACAAAGGCGCACGCTTTCTTTTAGGGCTTTATAAGGACCCTGAAGGATAAACTCTTTAAGTAGGGTATTAACTATACTAATATATATACTATTATCCTATATATATAGAGGTTATAGGAGATTATAGAAGAGAGATATATAGGAAGGTCTACTAGCTATTCTAAGTCGCGCAAGTAATTATACCTAAGCTCTCTAGACTGCTCTTATAAGAGCAGCTTATAACCCTCTAGGTTAATAGACCTAAGGGATTGCTACCTAGGGACCTATCCTAGAATAACTGCTCAGCGGATACCCGAGCAATACCTAGCTCTAGTAGTATGCCCTCTAACTCCTAGGGACCCTAATACTATAACTATAAGAAGTATAGCTATATCTCCTATAACTATACTAAAAGCTATGCGTAGCTAATAGGCAGCAACTAGAACCTAAACCTAAGACGGGGTAGGATAAGTATAATTATAATACCTCGCATAAGTAATGCTAAAGACTTAGGAAATAAGTAGGCATAGAAGCAACCCTAAGAGGTATTATGCTAGAAATTACCTTAGTTCTAATAGGATAGACTATTAAGGGATAGGTATTAGTGCTCTAAGTATCTAGCAAAGTTAAACTAGAATTTAATATAGATACCTATATAGTAGTAGATATTATATAAGAAGATCTTATTAAGAAACTCTAACTAAAGGAGGCTACTAATATTATAGCCCCTGAACTAGTAGATTTTTTAAGGAAGGCATATACTAATAGGAAAGGTCTACTAGCTTATATTCTTCCTTATAGATAATTAGGGTTACCTATAGAAGATTTGCTAAGCCTTTATTATAAGCCCTCGCCCTAAAAGAGCAGGAGATATCCTTCTATCTAATAACTTAATAGGATAAGAAGGTATCTATATAAATACCTATATATATACTTAGTTATATAAATACCTCTTGCTCACTAACCTCGAGGTAATTGCCTAAGAAATAATAGAAAATAGCTAATAAGCCTATATTATATATCTAATAAGCGCCTTAAGCCCTAATAAAAAGAATATAGAGACCTTAGGCGAATACTCGCTAGATAATAAGCAAGAGAAGAAGATTCCTAGAGAACTTTAAGACTTTGCTAACGTTTTTAATAAAGAAAATATAAAGAAAGTTCTGAGGCTAAAAGGAGTAGTATATTATATTAAACTAAAAGCTAGTAAGGAACCCCTATATAGACCTATATACCCTATATTAGCAGAGCAATTATAAATACTCGCTAAGTATATTCAGGATATAGAGGTAGTAGGTTATATATACTACTTAACTAGCTTTATAGGAGTACTAGTGCTATTTATACCTAAGAAGGATAGAAGCCTATAACTATATATAGACTATAGAGAATTAAATAAAATTATAATAAGAAGCTAATACCCTCTGCTATTAATTAGCAAGCTTCTAGATAGACTCGCTAGAGCAAAGTTCATTTCTAAGATTAACTTAAGCAAAGTATACTACTAAATTATAATTAATAAAGTAGATAGGTAGAAAATAGTATTTAGAATATAATATAGGTATTTTAAGTATATTATAATATTATTTAAGTTTATAAATACCCTAGTAACTTTCTAGGTATATATTTACTAAATGCTTGCTAGCTTTTTAGATACTTACTATATTATTTACCTAGATAATATTCTAACCTACTTAGAAATAAGGGAATAGCATACTAAAGATATCTATACTATCCTATGCTACCTAAGAGCTACTAAGCTATTTATAAAACTAAAGAAGTATAACTTCTATTAGATAGAAATAGATTTTCTAGGGTTCTATATTACCTAAGATAGTATTAAGATAGACCTAGATAGAGTCCGAGCGGTTGCTAAATAGCTAGTACTAAAGTCTTTTAGAGATATCTAAGTATTCCTTAGCTTCTATTACTTTTATTATAAATTTATTATAAGATATTCCTATATTATAGCCCCTATAAATAGCGCGCTCAAGGGAAGCTAAAATAGCACGAAGTTAGGAGCCTTTATCTAGACAGGGGAGATATAGACTATATTTAAGATACTTTAGAGAGTATTCGCTAAAGTTCTAATACTAAGATATTATAACTATTACAGGCTACGCCACTTCTGGCGTCTGGGCGGTGCTGCAGACCCTAAGAATTCTACCGTTAACGACCGCTCTCGCTTAATATTCGCTCTATATCCGCTTTTCTATTGCATAGGGAACTTCCTAGGAAACTTCCCTTCCTTAGCTTAGATTACTATAATTAAGGCACCCCTAAGTTAAATAAACCCGGGCTAGCCCCTTATATATCTAAGCTCTCTCTCTACGCCCGCCTCGCTAGTTATATAGCGTAATAGATAGTAGGTAGAAAATAGAACCTGCTATACTTATAGTAGCTAGTCTAGAAGTACTACTAATAGGTAAGAAAGCATTTAAAGCAATTTATATAGCAATTAATAAGCTTAGTAACTAACTTAATAGCCTAATAACTATATAGCAGCCTAATAACGAGCTAACTGCAGAGCTCTAGCGAGATATAGCAAGTAGCTACGCCCTAGTATTACTAGTACTAACCTTATAGCTAGAGACTACCTAGGAAGCTGGCGGCGCTTAGCGATCAAAACCCCTCCCTAACCCCCCTAAGTTTAGAGGAAACTGCAATAAGTATGCTATATAGGCATAATAGATATATAATAAAGTTAGAATAGACCGGGACTTCTATCTAAGTAATTAGGAGGCCTAGTATCTTATTAACTCCTACCTAGAACCTAAAGTATAGCTAGTAGTTATAGCCTTCTATAGCTCAGGGGGTAGTAATAGCTTATTTAAGCCGGATGCCTTCTTAATATACCTAGATTATACCTATAGCAACCCTAATATTATAAGTAAGGCTCTTAGAAGACTCTTAGAGCTTTAAATAAAGTATAATAAGGCCTTCGCCTTATTCCTACCCCGCTTTAAATACGCTATTATAGAAATAGGCGGCATAATATAGCTAGATAGCATCTAGATTAACTACTTATATAGGATACTATCTTATAAGCTCCTCGACTATCTAGTTAACTACCCGACCTCCTATAAGTATACTAAATATATTAGCTTTATATAGGATATTATATAGAAGCTAGAGGGATTGCATCGCATTCCTAATGCTTTATACTAGCTTATAACTTTCGGATCGAGAGTATTACCTACTAGAGTAGATATAGATAGGGATACTAGGATAACGGGGTTAATACGCACCTCGCGCGAGGGCATAGGCAAAGGTCCTAGTAAAGAAACGCGCTATTATTTTAAATATAACTAGATTAATTACTTATAAAGGGATTACTAGAAGGCTAAGAAGTCGAAGGATAGTCTCAGAATAGTAAAAGCTATTAAGGAAATAATATATATAAACTTAGGAGAGGTTAAAAGTAAAGAGGACCCTTCTAACTTAGGAAACGAATAACCTTAGTATGAAATCGGGTATTAGGGATAATAGAGGAAGAGCAGGCTAGTTAGAAATAGTTCTAATTAGAATATAATATAAGCAGGCCTTCTATAATATTAATAATTAGAGTTAATAAAGGTACTCCTACTAACGCTTTAATAGACTGCAGATATAATATCTATATAATAGTAGACTACTAGTACGCCTACCGCCTCTATTTACTATATATCGACTACTAAGCGTAGTAATTACAAAGCTTTACTAATAACTCGGCTTAAGCCGTAGCAAAAGGTGTAGCTATATTATACCTCGAGATTAGAGGTTATATATAATAACTCGTTACTTATATAGTAAAAGGACTAGATACTAACCTCTTCTTAGGGAAGCTATAGATAGAATAAAACTATATTATTTATAATATAGTAGAGAAGCGGATATACTATAGGAAGGCAGGGGTTATTATTACCCTTTAAGGATAGGAAGAACCCTAGAGAGTAAGGCAGATCTAGGAAGCTTGCTAACTTAACGCCGCCTCGTTTATAGTAATCTACTAGAGGATTAGTAAGAGTTAGCTATCTAGGTTAGAAATAGGAATATAGGTAGTAAGCCTAAGGGATATTAAAAAAATACTCGAGGTGAAGAAACTAGAAGACTATTTAGAGAAACTACTATAATACGTTTATAATAAATTTATAGAGCTTTTTAAGCTAGCTAAATTATACCCCTTACTTCTAAGTCGTCTTAGTATAGATTATAAAATCCACCTCGAGTATAATACCTCTAGCTAAGAAGCGCCCTTACCCTAGGGATCCCTCTATAGTATATTAAGAGAAGAGTTATTAGTATTAAAAAAGATACTTATAAACCTGCTTAATAAGGGCTTTATTTAAGTAAGTAAGTCTCTAGCTAGTATATCTATACTTTTTATTAAGAAGCCTAGCAGAGGATTGCAGTTCTATTATAACTACTAAGCGTTAAATATAATTATAAAGCGAGACTACTACCCCCTACCCCTAATCTAAGAGACCCTCTAGAGGGTTAGTTTAGCAAAGTAGTATACTAAACTAGATATAATAATAGCCTTCTATAAGATTCGGGTAGTAGAAGGGTACTAGGAGAAGACCGCTTTTCGTATATAATATAGGCTCTTCGAGTAGCTAGTCTGCCTATTCGGATTAAGCGGAGCCCCTATAACATTCTAATAATATATTAATAGCATGCTCTAGGAGTCCCTTAATAACTTTATAATAATATATTAATCTATAGCAGCAGCTCCCGAGCGGACTATAAGCAGAAGGTGCATAAGGTTCTCCGGGCCTTCTAAGAGGTTAGTCTTAACCTCGACCTAGCGAAGTATAAGTTTTCTATAAAAATAGTAAAGTATATAGGATTTATCCTAAAAATAGGTAAGGGTATTACTTATAATATAGAGAAAGTATAGGTAATTATTAAATAGAAAGCGCCTATTTTAGTAAAAGGATTATAGAGTTTCCTAGGGTTTGCTAACTATTACTAAATATTTATATTAGAATACTTAGGGGTTATAGAGCCCCTTACCCTCTTAATAAAGAAGGGAGCGCTATTTATCTAGGGTAAGGAATAAGAAGATATATTCTAGGCGCTTAAACGCTGCTTCTAAACCGCTCTAGTATTATACTATTTTAACCTATAAGCCCTAACTATTATTAAGATAGACTACTCGGGGTTCGCTTTAGGGGGGGTGCTAACTTAAGAAGATATATAAGGATAGCGCTACCCCGTTGCTTTCTACTTGCAGAGGCTAACCCCTGCTTAATATAACTACCTAATCTATAATAAGGAGCTATTAGTAGTAATCGCTTATTTAAATATATAGGATACTAAGCTAAGAAGCTACCCTAGGTTTAAGGTCCTTACTAACGATAAGGGCCTCGAATACTTTATATAAAAGCAACGTTTAATAAAATACTAAAGTCGCTAGGTAGAGTAATTATTAAGGTATAATTTCTACTTAGAATATCGACCTAGTCGCCTAATAGCTATGCCTAATATACTCTCGTATTGCAAATAGGACGCCCCGAAAGGATAGGAGGATAAATAAGAGAAAGGGAGGGTAATATAAATAATCCCTAACTCTACCCTAGGTAAGGTAAGGAGGATAGTAATAGTTAAAGCCCCTGTTATAATAGTATTTGAGGATCTAGCCCTTTAATATATATAGAATAAAGCTTAAGCAGAAGATAACTAGTACTATGGGGCTTATTCTATAGTAAAAAGGGGTAACTAAAGCTTCCCTCCCTAGCTAGGCCTTAAACTATAGATCGCTAAGTGCGGTATTAATGCTCTTAGCTAATTAATATTCAGAGACTGGATCTAGGTACTAGGATTAATAGATAAAAGCTACCCTTAGAATATGCTTTAAACGCAGTTAATTTAGAAGTACTATGACTTAGTAATAATAAGCTACCCTAGTTAGAATAATACCCTGGCTATCCTAGCCTAGCAATACTTCTAGCCGGGGTAGTCCTCCGTAGTCCGCTAGTTTATAAGAAACTATAATAGCTACGGGTATAGAACGATTTAGCAATAAGTGAAACGCGGGCTTCTTTAACCCTTACTAGTAGTAGAATGGCTATATTACGATCTTCTATGGATTTTATTATAGACCTCCTATATATAGTGAAAATAGGGTTGAGATACCTCTAGGTAATAGTTAATAGGCTCTCTAAGATAATAACCCTAGAAGGGATGCCTTTGATAGATATAGAAATATATATAGAACGCTTTGTAAACTACTACTACTAGTTTTACGGTATATTAAAGTTAATTATTAGTAATAGGGGTAGTAACTAGATAAGTTAGTTCTAGCGATAGTTCTACGCGCTTATAAAGATCAAATAATATTTAAGCACCGCCTTTTACCTATAGATAGATAGAGTAATAGAACGTTGTAATTAAGAGATTTAAGTAGTCCTATAGATAATAGTTAACTTCGCCTAGGATAACTAGGAGGTTTACTTGCCCTCTATTTAACTAGCGATTAATAGCTATAATATAGCTATAATAGGAGTAAGCCTATTCTTCTTTACCTATAGATACTACGTCGACCTAGTACTAGTAGTATAACCTGCGCTAGAGCCGTCGACCTTATGCGAGTTAGCTATTAATAAGTTTATTAGTAAACTAAAGTTAACTATAGAGTTAGCCTAAGTAGCTATTACTATAGCCTAATAGACTATAGAATAATTAGCAAATAGTAAAAGGATACTAGTAGAATGCTATAAAGTAGGCAATAAGGTCTAGCTATTACTAGCTAACTTCTATATAGAGACACCCTATAAGAAGTTAGATTAGCTATACCTAAAGTATATAGTAACTAGGGTAATCTTACTAACTATAGTTAAGTTAAACGTTCTAGGCAAGGTCTATAACTAATTTTATATTAGCTTGCTATGCTATACTGCGAACAACCCCCTCCTAAGCTAAGAAGTTAATAATCCCTAACTACCCCCGATTTTCGAAGATAGAGAGGATAAATAGGAAGTTAAGTCTATTCTAGCTACGTGCTAAAAGCGCGTAAGTAGGGGTAGGTATTATAAGTTATTAGTTAAATAGATAGGGTATAGTTAGCCTACCTAGGAGCCTCTATAATCGCTCTAAGATAACTAGCTAGTAGATAAGTATAAAGAAAAGTATAGCCTAATAAATAAGAATAATAGCAACCCCTAGTATACTATGCTATAAGCTAAATAGTAGCTAATAACTAGGGCTAGGATAGAGGGATAGTAGCTAGGTAATTTATAATTAGAGGAGTAGGTAGAAATAGGAGGCTCTATTATAGCTTAAGGCTATAGGGAGGCAGAATAGGACCTAAGCAGGCCCTAGGTAGGTAGAAAGCAGGCGGAGAACGTATAAGTAGAAACTATAGACCTAGGAAGATAACCCCTTACTCCTCTTACTCTTTATAAGTAATAGTAGTAATATTAGTAAGCTAAGAAAAGGGGTTAGATTATTAGGAATAGAAGAAGGGTAGGAATAGGATAAACCTTGCAAAAAAACTTAGCTATATCTAGGTAAGCCTAAGCAAGGTAGTATAGCTATGCTTTATTAAGCTTAACTAAAAGAGAAAGTAAGATAATAATAATAATAGAAGTACTAAGGATAAGAGTAGCTAGAGAACTAGTAGAAAGTATAGGGGAGGTATCTAACTTAATAGCAGCCTTAGTAGCGCGCTTTATAGTAGTATAAGTATAGACCTCGTAGTTCTAAATAGAAGTAGTATAAAGGAGCTCTATATAAGCCTCGATCTATATAAGGAGCTATAACTATTAATAATAACCCCGAAACATAGGAATAGCGGAGTCTTATTAAGGTCCTCTTATAAGGCTGCAGCAGGTAAGGTAGTCCTAGCTAAGAGAAGCGAACTCCTCCTAGTAGCGAACTATACTAAGGTTGCTCTAGTAGAATATTAGCTCTATAGAGAAGGAATAGTAAGAAAGTAATATCTATATTAATATAAGTAGACTTAATAGCTTCGTTAGAATAATAGATATAATAGATAATATTACTTATAATATAGTTAGTCTTATAATAATTAAAAGGTAATAGGATAGCATACCTCGCTTAATAATATTATAATAAGCTATAATATTACTAGGCTTCTTAGCCTTAGCTATAGTAGATATATACTTTAGGCAAGGGACCTTATAAAGAGGTCCCTAGGTCTTATCCTAGGGGATGCTATTAAAGACGAGCTAGTGCGGGTAAGGACCCTAGTAAGATATTAGAAGAATACTAAACGAGTAGAAGTTAATATACTATAAGGGGCTCCCAGGTAATAAGATATATTAGGAGGGGGTAGTTGAGGTACTCGCATAGCTCTTAGCTAGCTAGGGCGTAGAGGGGATTATCTATAAGATTAAAGTTATTAGGGGCGGTCTCCTTATAATTAGAGAGGCTAGTAGAAGTAGAGCAGTTAGAGGGCAGGCCCTTAATAGGAGGAGGAGACTATCTCCTTATCGGAGTTAGGGAGGGGTTATATAGGGTTAATTATAGCGAAACTATAGGGAAAAGAGCAAGTAGTAACTTATAGGGGGTGCTATTATAGGGGTAAGGGAAATTAGATTAATTAGATCTGCGCAAGTTAGCAATTAATAAGGGTTCGGATATAATAAACTTATACTAATATAGATCGAGAGTATACTAAAAATGCTACTAAAACGACGACTTATTAGCTAAAATAATATTATAATTAATTAGTTAACTTATGCTAATATAAGTTAATAGGAGGAGGAAGGAAAAGATAAAGCAAACTAGGGGTATAAAAATTATAATATTATAATTATTTACTTATAGGGTGCAGAGCAGCTAGTAGCCTGGATTAATATCGCTCTAGACTAGCCCTTAGCCTATACTTAAACCTGCAACTTATATAAGGGCTAGGAGGAAGGGGGGGGGGGGGGAGGGTACGTATTATAAGCTATACTACTACTAGCGTCTAGGCGGTGCTATAGACCCTAAGAATTCTGCCCTTAACGACTGCTCTCGCTTAATATTCGCCCTATATCCGCTTTTCTATCGCACGGGGAACTTCCTAGGAAACTTCCCTTCCTTAGCTTAGATTACTATAATTGAGGCACCCCTAAGTTGAACAAACCCGGGCTAGCCCCTTACAATAACCTAGGGCTAGAAACTAGGGTTAAGACTAATATATCTACTTAAGCAGTATCTAGCATGCTCTTATAGAAGCAGAGTATAATCTAATACGTAGTAGCTTTCTAGTTAAGGAAGCTCTTAGATATAGAAAAGCGCTAGGCTATAGAGCAATAAGAACTCCTTGCTATTATAAAAAGCCTAGATTACTAGGCGTGATACTTATAAGGACTCCCTAAGAAATTCGTAGTACTTATAGACTATATAGCGCTAAAAGGAGTGCTTGCTATACCTATATAGGATACTTATAGAAGGCTTATATAATAGGTTTACTACTTATTAGCATTTGATTTTGAAATCTAATATAGGTCAGGGGTTACTAATCCTATAGATAGACTATTGCAACGCCCTAACTATATAATAGAAGATATTAAGGTAGATAATATACTTCCTACCCTTAGAAAGAGGCTTAGGCTTATTACAGTCCGTGCCCAAAAGTCTGAGCCCACCCACCCACATACGCGCTTCTCGCGACGTAGCTAAAAACACCCCCCCTTCTGCTATCTATATTACTACTACTAATATATACTCGAATAAGGCAATTTAGCACTAAAATTAGTAGCAATCGATGAAGTAATTAAGAGCTCTCACTAGAGGTATAAGTAGTAATATACTTAGCGGTAGCTTATAGTTAAAGTTAGCGCTCTATTGCTACTTCTTTTAGCATTTCCCGCGGTGCTATATATTAAACTATTACATATCTTACTAATCGATATACTCTCAAGACCCTACCTCGCGTAAGCAAGCTACGCCTACTTTTGAAGCTAGAGATTTAATATATCTACTATATAATAAGAAAAAACCCCCGTATAACTATAAAAGCCCTTGCTAACTAAGTTAATAAGAAAGTCTCGATTTCTACTATATGCTACGCTCTTTATAAGCATTATTACTATAAATAGAAGGCTTTAAAGTAGATCTTTCTCATGCTAGAGGCGCGAGTCGAGCGGCTATGCGAGGCATATTATTAGCAGGGTAAGGATAACGAATTAATAGAGGTATAGCTCTTAGCGTATTATGCATACTTTACTAACTTTTAGACTATATATACCGACGAGTACTCCCTCTAATCTATATCTAACTATATAACTATATAGATCTAGCGCTACCCGTCCGAGAAGTAGCATAAACCCTTTATTAACCTAACCCCTTATAGCAAAGCTAGGATTACTATAATATACTAGGGAGCTATTTAGAAGACTAGTAGGTCTCAACTAGTCTTCATAAAGAGAGACCTAACTACTAAGAGGAATAGGTATACCGTATAGAGTTATATATAGGCTCTATAGGAAGGTCTAGTTCTAGATTATAACGATATATGCTATTTTTAGTAAGATAATATATCTATCTATATAGTAAGGGCCTCGATAGACTAGCTATATAGCTGCGGGATTATCGTTATTACTTAGCCCCCTTACTCACTAGATCTTAACCCTATTAAATACGTCTAGGCTTACCTAAAGGATCTAGTATATAAAATATTCCCTTATCTTACTACTCTAGGCGATAACGTAGCAGATATTAAAGAGTTAAAGCGGTACCTAAGGATCGCATAGTAGGCAATCCTATAGGCGTTTATTCAGCGCCTATATAAGTCTCTGCTACGCCGCTAGAAGGCTATTCTGAAGGCTAGGGGCTTATATACACGATATTAAACGCTAGATTTCAGGCTTTTAATTAATATAACCTATTTTATTATGCGATATCGTTTAATAAAATTATAGAAGTTAGGAGGTTAGGTGTCGTTAACCGGGAGACCCTCTGCGGGGCTGGTGGGCTCAGACTTTTGGGCACGAACTGTAGCTAGCTTTTAGCAGCAGATTGCTAATATATTACTAAGCTTAAAGGAACTATAGCTATTACTAAAACTTATATCTAAGCTATCTAGCAAAGCATATAAGAACCTTACTAGAGGGCTAGCTGTAAGGTTAAAGGATCCTCACCCTTAAGTTAGTACTACCCTATAAAGGGTACTAATAAGCTACTATATATAAGTATATATATCAGCGCTATTACCCGCTCAAAGGCATACGTAGGTGCTATACTAACTGCTCCACGAGAGAATAGCAATATACTAGAGGACTTAGGAGAAGCTAGGGTTACTATACTCAAATAGTATATCCTATATGCTATAATAAGCGAGGTTATTTAGGATAAAATAGCTTATATACTATAACTAGGCGTAGATCTCAAATAGATAGTTAGAGGACTATAAGCTAAAGACTACTTCTATAGAGACCTTATAGCTAAGATTCGCTAATATATTAGGGAATACTAAGGATATTAAGTTAATAAGAAGGATATCCTTTAGTTCAGAAGAAGGCTTATTATTCTAAAAGAGGGATCCCTCTGCTATAAAATCTTAAAGAACTACTATAATATACCTAGATTAGGGTATATAGGGGTAAATAAGATAGCTAAACTAATCTTGCAAAAGTATTATTAGCTATATTTAATAGAGGATATATAGCGATATATTACTAAGTGCTCGCGCTGCTAAGGGGTATGTATACTATAGCATAAGCTATATAGGCTGCTATAAACACTAGAACTACTAGCATACCTATTCTAATAGATTTCCTTAGACTTCTTAACTAGCTTGCTAGAAAGTTATAAAAATAACGGAGTTATTTATAATATAATTCTAATAGTTATATACTAGATAACTAAAGTAGCACGATTCTTAGTAATACCTAAGCGACTAAGTGATTCAGGTTTAGCGAGAATCTTATACTAAGAAATTAATCGCTAATATAATACGCCTAAAGCTATTATTAGTAATTAAGATAAACTAATTACTACCTAGTTCTAGCGAGACTAGACTAAGGCCTGAGATATAGAAGGGCATATCTCTATAGCATAGTATCTGCAGATAGATAGCTAGACTAAAATAATATACTAAACCTTAACTATATACCTTATAAAATTTAGCAAAAGCTCGCGCAACTAATAGGTAATATAATTAGTTAAAGCTGAATTTTTATATAATAATAGCAAATATATTACTATTAGTATATCCCTATTTGAGGCCCTTATAGGATACTACTCTTAAATAATTAACTACTACTTACTAAATAATAAGATTAGGACCTAAGGGGTTAATAAAAGACTTAAGAAGCTAATAGAGGTTTGCTAAAAGATAGCTAAGAACTAGTAATATATAATAGAGGTATAAGCTAAGAATGCGAATATTAAAAGGAAAGCGTAATTATATAATATTAGAGATATTATAAGACTCTTAATAAAGAACTTCTATTTTATAAAGGGTTAGCAAAAGCTTACCCCACGATTTATTCCTATGCTAGTTATAGAAGTTATAAGCTCTAATACCTATAGGGTATAACTTCTAGAGAGGTATAGTAGAGCATATAATATCTTCTCTATTACTTTACTTAAGCTATAGTATAGCTAAAAGCTTACTAAGGGGTAGCTCTTAGACCTTGAAGAAAACCCTAAAGAAAAGGAAGTTAAGGATATTACATTATAAAGAGAAGCGCTAATAAGCCCCCTATATTTACTTAAGTAGAAGGGATAGCTAGTAGAGTATAATACCTAGGAGCCTGAAGAATACCTAGCGAACGCTTTATAAATCCTCGCTAGATTTAAGAAATAGTAGCATAAGTTATATTATAAGTAGGATAACGAGTAGTATAGAGCAATAAGAAAAGTCAATTAACTATAAGAATAGCTAGAATACTAAGAGAAGAACCCCCCCCCCCCCTTCCTTTTATAAAACCTATAGGTATCTAACCTTATACTCCTATAGAAGTCTATTGCATATTTGCTAAAGTTCTGCTAGCACTACTACTCTCCCTTATTATTATTATCCTTATTGCTATTATTACTATCCTCGCTCTCTCCCTCTAAGCTATTACTAGTAGTACTACTATTACTACTCTAATTATTGCTCTCTATAGTATTATTAGAGTTACTATCCTCTGCACCTAAGGACTTATCCTCTTTACTACTATAAACCAAGTAGGAAGAGTATTATCAAGCTATACTATAATCTACTTAAATAAAACCCTATCCTTAGCTTAGCAAGCTGCCTATAAATATATAATAGAATAATAAAAGGATAAGTCTAACTATAAGGTAAAACCTACCTCAAGCGAAACCTGCAGATACGCCTAGGCGCGCGATGCTATACTCTCCTCTATACTTATAGCAAGTAATTAGTTATTATAGTTCTTAGTACTAGGCTTGAGGCTAGCAGGGTTTATTAACTAGTTATAGAGGCGTTAGAGAAGCTCTTACCCCTGCTCTATAGCTATAAAGATATAGGAAATCTCACGCTATTAATACTAACTAGTAGTAATTGCGCAAGTATAACGCTTAACCTAGTTCTAATAGAAATAAATAATACTAATAAGATAAGTAGGGATTTAGAAATAGGAAAGGTTAGCCTATACCTTCCCTAAATAATCGCTAAACTTACTCTGCAGCACTTAATACTATAAACCTAGTATAACTCATATATGTAGTTACTATTGCATTAATAAGTATAGATAACCTAGGCATTCTTAGGGAGCTATAGCGCATAGGTAATATAAGGCTCGCTACTACCCGCCTAGTTATGCTAATAGTTACTATCGCTAAGCTTGGACTTAGTAGGGCTATACTTAGCGAGGAGTTAGCAAATAAGGCTCTTAGCGCTTATAGTAGTTATAGAAGTATTAAAATATAGGAAGGATCCTATAAAGGGTCTATAAAGGCTTAATAAAGGATTTAGGAAATATGAAAAGTAGTTATTAAATAATATAATATAATAAGGAGGAAAAAGCACTAACCCTGGGGTAGAAAAAAGCTATTACTTTATAAATAGCTAAGAGACCTCGTCAAATAATTATAGAAGCAGCTATAACTTCAGATAGTAAGAATAGTAATTATTCACTATAGCAGGTACTACCTACTAGGAGGTAGATATACTAAATTAATAATAGCAGTTGCTATCCAACCTACTTAATAGCCTCATAACACGCCTATTTAGAAAGGGGATAATAGGATAAAAAAAGAAGTTATTATAATAGTATTTAAGAGAGTGCTCGCTAGATAAAGGGCGAATAGCTAGAGAATAAGTCCATTACTATAAGGATAACTATTCTCTTTTAAAAGAAAATAATAGAATTCCTTTAGAGCAACCCTAGATAGAGGCTGTAAAAGGGGCCTAAAAGGAGAGGAACTATAAGGAATAAGACTATAAGCTTAGCTACTATATCTATAACTCTAAGGGCTCTATTATCCTTTAGCAAATATATAGCAAACTACTACTACGCTAGATAATAGCAAAAATAATAAAAGACCTAGGGCCTACCCTAGATAAATAAGAGGGATAATAATAGAGGGCTAACCCATAATACCTAACCTTATAATAGGGACTACTATAATTAGAAGGGGGATAATTATAAGGGACTAGATACCTAGGCTAGAGAAGCTAGAGATACCTTAGCTAGTATAAGCTAAAAGGATAGAGAGGCCTATAGGTCTAGGGCATAGAACCCTCTATAGTAAGGACTCAGCAAGTACTCACTAAAGGGTGAAAAGCAGGATCTTAGAAGAAGCAAGCAAAAATAGCATAGTAATACCAGACCTACCTTTTAGGTGCTTCTACTATCAGTTTGACCTAACCCGTGGCCCTTAGCCCCTAATATCTTTACAAACCTCCCTTATAGAATAGTAGTTAACTTATATATAGCGGACGTAGTTTCTAGTACTCTCGCTATTTATAAGCGTTATTACGACTATGTTATGTATATATATTAGGATTAGGCCTCTAAGGTCCTTACTAATCTCTTCTATAAAGTATTATGTTTATAACGCTTTAGAAGCAGCTATAGAAGCAGCGTAATACTTAGCCTCTATAGACGACTTAGCAATTATTAACTACCTATAGGACCTCTATAAGATTAGCCCTCTAGCTATAAAAAAGACGTAACCCTTAGTTAACTACGAAGTAGCCTTATAGCCTATAAAATCACTATTAATATAGCTATATAAGCTGAGATTCTTTAGTTTACCGCTTTATAGACGTGATTTATATATTATAGCTAGGTTTAGATTACCCTTATAATATTAAGCAATCCTATTTGCTACCTTACTATATAATCTAATAAGTAAATAGCTAAAACGCGCCTAAAGACCTATACTAAATAAGATATCTAGTCTTATTATTATTATAGCGAACTATATATATCCTAATAGCCTTTACTACTACTCTTATAAGTATTTATTAAGGGGTTCCTCTCTTAGGATAATATCATCTAGCGCCCCTATAACTACTAATATATATATAGCGTATATATCTCTTGCGAACGCCTTAATAACCTCCTTAGTATATATATCTTAATAGATTAGAATACTATTATTTATAAATAAGAGTCTTATACCTAGGAAAGAGTCTAGAGTACCTATATTAATAGCTTTAATAAGTTTTAAAACTCTCTTAAAAATACTAATTAGTACCTCCTCTTCTGCTGCTATTAGGATATTATTAATATAGGTTATAAATATAACCCTAAGCGACTTATTATAGGAAGTCGCTTTATTATAATAAAGCAGCGCAAATCCTAAGGATTGTAAAGGTATTGAGGGGCTAAGAGCCACGGTCAGGTCAAACTAATAGGAGAAGCACCTAAAAGGTAGGACTAGTATTATTATACTACTTTTGCTTGCTTCTTCTAAGATCCTTCTTTTCTAGCCTTTAGTAAGTATTTACTAAGTCTTTATTATAAGGGTCTATGCCCTAGACCTATAGGCCTCTCTATCCTTTTAGCCTATACTAGCTAAGGTATCTCTAGCTTCTCTAGCCTAGGTATCTAATCCCTTATAATTATCCCCCTTCTAATTATAGTAGTCCCTACTATAAGGTTGGGTGTTATAAGTTAGCCCTCTATTATTATCCTTCTTAGCCGTCTAGGGTAGATCCTAGTCCTTTACTTATTACTACTATTATCTAGCATAGTAATTATTCGCTATATATTTACTAAAAGATAGTAGAGTCTTTGGAGTTATAGATATAGTAGCTAAGCTTATAGTCCTATTCCTTATAGGTCCTCTCCTTTTAGGCCCCTTTTATACCCTCTATTTAGAGCTATTCTAAAGGGATCTTATTATTTTCTTTTAAAAGAGAATAGTTATCCTTATAATAACTTTATTTTTATTCTCCTACTATTCGCCCTTTATCTAGCGGGTACTTTCTTATACTATACCTTTATAATAACTTCGTTTTTTATCCTATTATCCCCCTTCTAAATAGGCATATCACGAGGCTATTAAGTAGGTTAGATAGCAACTCCTATTGCTAATTTACTATATCTACCTCCTAGTAGATAGCACCTACTATAGTGAATAATTACTATTCTTTATTATCTAAAGTTATATCTACTTTTATAATAGTTTAGTAAGGTCTCTTTAGCTATTTATAAAATAATAGCTTTTTCCCGCCCTAGGGTTAGTCCTTTTCCCTCCTTATTATACTATATTATTTAATAACTACTTTTATATTATCTAAGCCCTTTATTAAGCCTTTATAGACCCTTTATAGGATCCTTCCTATCTTTTAATACTTCCTTAACTATTATAAGCGCTAAGAGCCTTATTAGCTAACTCCTTGCTAAGTATAGCCCTACTAAGTCTAAGCATTGTAGTAGTAACTATTAGCATAACTAGGCAGGTAGTAGCGAACCTTATATCAGCTGCGCGCTATAGCTCCCTAGGAATGGCTAGGTCATCTACGCTTATTAATATAATAGTAATTATATATATAAGTTATACTAGGTTTATAGTATTAAGTACTATAGGGTAAGTGTAGCAATTATTCGGGGAAAGTATAGGCTAACTTTTCCTATCTCTCTATTCCTTCTTATCTTATTAGTACTACTCGTTTCTATTAGAACTAGGTTAAGTATTATATCTATATAATTACTGCTAGCTAGTATTAATAGCATAATATCTTCTATATCTTTATAGCTATAGAGTAGGAGTAAGAGCTTCTCTAATAGTTAGTAAACCCTACTAGTCTTAAGCCTAGTATGAGAATTATAAGAACTAACTTCTCGCTATAGGTATAGAGGAGAGTATAGCTTCGCGCACCTAGGCATATCTATAGGTTTCGCTTGAGGTAGGTTTCACCTTATAGTTAGTCTTACCCTTTTATTAATCTAATATATATTTATAAATAGCTCGCTAGGCTAAGGATAAGGTTTTAGTTAAGGAGATTATAATATAGCTTAATAATACTCTCCCTACTTACTTATATAATAAGACTTATATCTTTAAGGAGGCTACCTTTCTTAATAAGCTTGCTAATATCCTAATAATATAGCTTTTAAAGAGTAATACCTATATATCTATACTTCCTTTATAAGAGCCCTTAAAGATTTAAGGTTCTTATATACTTTATAATACTTATTACTAAGCTCCTATTACTATCTTTAAGGTTATTAGTAGTAGCCCCGCGCCTTAATCTAATTCTTATAAGAAGATTAGTAATAACTTAGCAATAGCTTAGTAATACTAGGTTTATAGTAGTAAAGAGGATAAGTCCTTAGGTATAGAGGATAGTAACTCTAATAATGCTATAGAGAGCGATAGTTAGGGTAGTAATAGTAATACTACTAGCAATAGCTTGGAGGAAGAGAGCGAGGATAATAATAATAGCAACAAGGATAATAATAATAAAGAGGGTAATAGTAATAATAATAATTAGTAGTGCTAGCGGAACTTTAGCGAATATATAGTGGAATTATATAGTAGTATAAGGTTAGATACCTATAGGGTTTGCGTTGCTTTTATAGGGGGGGGGGTCTTCTCTTAGCGTTTTAGCTATCTTATAGTTAATTAACTTTTCTTATTACTCTATATTACTAATTATTCTACTTATAATATAACTTATGCTACTATTTCTTAAATCTAGCGACGATTTGCAAAGCATTCGCTAAGTATTCTTTAGGCTCCTAGGTATTATACTCTACTAGCTAGCCCTTTTACTTAACTAAATATAGGGGGCTTATTAGCGCTTCCCTCTATAATATAATATCCTTAACTTCCTATTCTTTAGGGTCTTCTTTAAGGTCTAGGAGCTACCCCTTAGTAAGCTTTTAGCTATACTATAGCTTAAATAGAGTAATAGAGAAGATATTATACGCTCTTCTATACTTCTCTAGAAGTTATACTCTATAGGTATTAGAGCTAATAACTTCTATAACTAGTATAGGAATAAATCTTAGGGCAAGCTTTTGCTAACCCTTTATAGAATAGAAGTTCTTTATTAAGAACCCTATAACGTCTCTAATATTATATAATTACGCCTTTCTTCTAGTATTTATATTCTTAGCTTATACCTCTATTATATATTACTAATTCTTAGCTATTCTTTAGCAAACCTCTATTAGCTTCTTAAGCCTTTTATTAACCCCTTAGGTCCTAACCTTAATATTTAGCAAGTAGTAGTTAACTATTTGAGGGTAATATCTTATAAAGGCTTTAAATAGGGATATACTAATAGTAATATATTTACTATTATTTCATAAATGTTCAGCTTTAACTAATTATATTACCTATTAGTCGCGCAAGCTTTTACTAGTATATTCTTTCAGTCTAGCTATCTATATATAGATACTATATAATAGAGATATGCCCTTCTATATCTCAGGCCTTAGTCTAGTTTCGCTAGAACTAGCTAGTAATTAGTTTATCTTAGTTACTAATAATAGCCTTACGTATACTATATTAGCACTTAATCTCTTAATATAGGAACCGTGCTACTTTAGTTATCTAGTATATAATTACTAGAATTATATTATAAGTAATTCTATTATCTTAGTAACTTTCTAGCAAGCTAGTTAAGAAGTCTAAAGAAATCTATTAGAATAGGTATACTAGTAGTTATAGTATTTATAATAGCTTATAAAGCTTATGCTATAGTATATATACCCCTTAGTAGCATAGGTACTCGGCGATATATCGCTATATATCCTCTCTTAAATATAGCTAATAAAACCTTTATAAGATTAGCTTAGCTATCTTATTTACTCCTATATACCCTAATCTAGGCATATTATAATAGTTCTTTAGGATTTCATAGCAGAGGGATCCCTCTTCTAGAATAATAAGTCTTCTTCTAAACTAAAGGATATTATTCTTATTAACTTAGTATCTTTAATATTCCCTAGTATCTTAGCGAACCTTAGCTATAATATCTCTATAGAAGGGGTCTTTAGCCTATAGTCCTCTAACTATTTATTTAAGATCTACGCCTAGTCGTAGTATATAAGCCGTTTTATTCTAAATAAGCTCCCTTATTATAGTATATAGGATATACTATTCCGGTATAAGAACCCTAGCTCCTCTTAAGTCCTCTAGCCTATTGCTATTCTCTCGTAGAGCAGTTAGCATAGCACCTATATATGCTTTTATGCGAGTAATAGCGCTAATATGCATACTTATACGTAATAGCTTATTAATACCTATTATAGGGTAGTACTAACTTAAGAGTGAGGATCCCTTAACCTTAGAGCTAGCCCTCTAGCAAGGTTCTTATATGCTTCGCTAGATAGCTCTAATATAAGTTCTTATAATAGCTATAGTTCCTTTAAGCTTAGTAATATACTAGCGAATATTTACTAAAAGCTAGCTAATAAGCCTAAGTTTCTTTCTAAGGGTAGGAAGTATATTATCCACCTTAGTATCTTTTACTATATAGTTAGGGTGTTACAATAGTCTATCTACTAGATTAATAACCCCCGACTTATACTAGACTTTAAAGTTAAATACTAATAGGTAGTAAACCTATTATATAAGTCTTCTATAAATATCCTATATAAGTATAGCAAGCACTCCTTTTAGCGTTATATAGTCTATAAGTACTACGAATTTCTTAGGAAGTCCTTATAAGTACTACGCCTAGTAATCTAAACTTTTTATAATAATAAGGAGTTCCTATTACCCTATAGCCTAGTACCTCTCTATATCTAAGAGCTTCCTTAACTAAAAGGCTACTAGGTGCTAAACTACGCTATACTTCTATAAGAGTATACTAGATACTACCTAAGTAGATATATTAGTCTTAACCCTAGTTTCTAATGCTAGGTTATAGTATCTTAGTATTAGAGCTTTCGCGAATACTCTCTAAAGTATCTTAAATATAGTCTATATATCCCCTATATAAGCGAAGGCTCCTAACTTCATGCTATTCTAGCTTCCCTTAAGCGTGCTATTTATAGGGGCTATAATATAGGAATATCTTATAATAAACTTATAGTAAAGGTTATAGAAACTAAGGAATACTTAGATATCTCTAAAAGACTTTAGCACTAGCTATTTAATAACTACTTAGACTCTATCCGGGTCTATCCTAATGCTATCTTAGGTAATATAGAACCTTAGAAAATCTACTTCTATCTAGTAGAAGTTATACTTATTTAGTTTTATGAATAGCTTAGCAGCCCTTAGGTAGCATAGGATAGTATAGAGATCCTTAGTATACTATTCCCTTATATCTAAATAGATTAGAATATTATCTAGGTATATAATATAATAAATATCTAAAAGGTTAGCAAGTATTTAGTAAATATACGCCTAAAAGGTTACTAGGGTATTCATAAGCCTAAATAGTATTATAATATACTTAAAGTACCTATATCGCATTCTAAACGCTATTTTCTACTTATCTGCTTTATTAATTGCAATTTAGTAGTATACCTCGTTTAAGTTAATCTTAGAAATAAACTTTACTCTAGTTAGTATATCTAGAAGCTTGCTAATTAGTAGTAGAGGATAATAGTTCTTTATTATAATTTCATTTAATCCTCTATAATCTATATATAGTTATAAGCTTCTATTCTTCTTAGGTATAAATAGTACTAGTACTCCTATAGAGCTAGCTAAGCAGCGTATATAGCCTGCTACCTCTATATCCTGAATATACTTAGCGAGTATTTATAACTACTCCGCTAATATAGGGTATATGGATCTATATAGGGGTTCCTTGCTAGGTTTTAGTTTAATATAATATATTACTCCCTTTAGCCTTAGAACTTTCTTTATATTCTCCTTATTAAAAACGTTAGTAAAGTCTTAAGGTTCCTTAGGAATCTTCTTCTCCTGCTTATTATCTAGCGAAGCTTTGCCTAAGGTCTCTATATCCTTTTTATTAAGGTTTATAGCGCCTATTAGATATATAATATAAGCCTATTACCTATTCTCTATAATCTCTTAAATAATTACCTCTAGCTTAGCAAGCAAGAGGGGTTCGTATAACTAGGTATATATATAAGTATTTATATAAATACCTTCCTATCCTATTAAGCTATTAGATAGAAGGATATCTCCTGCTCCTTTAGGGCAAGGGCTTATAGCGAAAGCCTAGCGAATCTTCTATATATAACCCTAACTATCTATAAGGAAGAATATAAGCTAGTAGACCTTACTTATAAGCATAAGCCTTCCTTAGAAATCTACTAATTCAAGGGCTATAATACTAATAGCTTCTTTTAGTTAGAGCCTCTTAATAAGATCTTCTTATATAATATCTATTACTATATAGATATCTATATTAACCTCTAGTTCGACTTCACTAGACGCTCGGAGCGCTAATACCTATCCCTTTATAGTCTATCCTACTAGAACTAAGGTGATTTCTAGTATAATACCCCTCGGGGTTATATCTATGCCTACTTATTTCCCTATGTCTTTAGTATTAGTTATACTAAGTATTATAATTATACTTATCCCGCTCTATCTTAAGTTTAGGTTCTAGTTACTACCTATTAGCTATATATAGGTTTTAATATAATTAGGGGAGATATAGCTATACTTCTTATAGTTATAGCATTAGGGTCCCCGGGAGTCAGAGGATATACTACTAGCGCTAGGCGTTGCGCGAGCATCTTCTAAGTAGTTATTCTAGGATAGGGTCTCTAGGTAGCGATCCCTTAAGTCTATTACCCTAGGGGGTTATAAGCTGCTCTTATAAGGGCGGTCTAGAGAGCCTAAGTATAGTTACTTATATAACTTAGAGTAGCTAGTAGATATTCCCCCGTATCTCCCTTCTATAATCTCTTATAATCTCTTATAATCTCTATATATATAAGGTAATAGTATGCGTATTAGTATAGTTAATATCCTACTTAAAGAGTTTATCCTTTAGGGTTCTAATAAGGCCTTAAAAGAAGGTATATACCTTTATATTACTTATACTTAGCTCGCTAAGTACTCGGTTAATAAACTCCTATTAAGCCTAATATATAATTAGTTTCTTATTATCCTTCTAATAGCACTATCTTAAAGTATTATAATAGTTCTACTCTTAGAGCGTAAGTATAATATACTACCCTTTTATAAAAATTCTAAAGTCTTCCTATTTAGGGTTAACCTAGTTCCCTAACTTATTTATAAGTATTCGCTAATAATTCTACTATTCTATTTATAGGATATGCTCTATTATATTTAAAGCCTATTAGATATACTAGCTATTAGAGCAGCTAGGGCGGTACTTATAAGCCTCTTTAACTATAACGAGCTAATCTTCTCTTATTATACTAATAGATTTACTAGTAAGGCGCGCTATATTATAATTTAGAGCTTTTTTATAAACCTTAGGTTATTGCTTAGCGGGAGCTTAGTTACTTAATATAATAGTACTTAGCTTATACTAGTTAGCTATTATAGTTATAATCTATTATATTAGCACTTAGCTAGTTGCTTTATCTAGCCCTCTAGCTTAAGCTAGCCTATTAGCTATAGCTATGGATATCTAGCCTGTTAGCCCGTCCGGTCTATAGGAAGGGGTCTTATATTCCCTATTTTCCTATATATACTCGTTATCTATATAGCAAATATTTAGTATAAGTAGCCTATTCTCTTTGGGGCCCCTAGCCTCGCTTAAAGCATAGCTTCTTACCTCCCCTTATTAGCTCGTATTATCCTCTAATTGCTCGCTAGGGTTAGCTTCCTTATATAGGTTTATATAGGCTATTTCGCTCCGCTCTTAGCAAATATTAGGCGTAGGTTCCTTAGCCTAATTAGTAGGTATTACTTAGGTATATAGTATTATTATTATTACTAACCTTCCTAAAGTAGGGTAAAAGCAAAGGAATTATAAAGGTATTAAGAGGCTAAGAGCTATAGTTAGGTTAAACTAATAGTAGAAGCACCTAAAAGGTAGGATTAGTATTATTATACTACTTTTGCTTGCTTCCTCTAAGATCTTTTATTTCTAGCTTTTAGCAAGTATTTACTAAGTCTTTATTATAAGGGTTTTATGCCCTAGACCTATAGGCCTCTCTATCCCTTCGGCCTATACTAGCCGAGGCGTCTCCGGCTTCTCCGGTCTGGGTATCCAGTCCCTTACATAGGGCTAGATATAGACCTATTCTAATTAGATCCCTATATCGCGCTACTAACCTATTAGTGAGGTATTAAGCTCTATAAACCCCGCGTTATCTTCTAGCTAGAATCCTGCTAGCCTATTTTTTAACCTAACCTTACTACTAGGGGCCTTCTTAGGTTATGCTCTTCCCCTATATACCGTTTCTTGCTTTCGCTTTATAGAGGTTTACTACCCTATTAGTAATATATCTCTTATAAGTATTTAGCTTCTATAGCTATATCTCTTAGCCTCTATATCTTAACTTTCTAATATTTAAGTTCCTTGCATAGGAATAGGGCTAATTAGAAGTATAGTATTTAAGCCTTAGCTTTGCTATCTTCTATACTAATTATACCTAAGTCCTAATATATTGCTAACTATTTAGTAAAGAACTATATTAGTAATTATATCTCCTTCTGCCTTATTATATCTAGCTTCTCGTAATACCTTCGCTCCTAAAGCTCGGGGTTAATATACTATTAGCGAGTAAATGCTATAAAGTTAACCTATACTAGGTCTCCTTCTAGCCTAGCCCTATAGTATTACTACTAGGTCTATAGGGATAGGCTTATCTTTATAAGCGCCTGTTAGACCTGCTACTCTAGTATACTACTAGCGCGTAGTTAGTTTCTATCTTTAATTACTTAGATCTAGTTACTAACCTAGTCTATAGTAAAGTCCTTAGTTATAATATAGTAGTTATATATAGGGACCTTTTTATATTCTCTCTATAAGTATCTTATTACTAAGCGATTAGTAAGTTCTTATAGTAGGGCTATAGTTTATTCCTTATATAACTACTATTATAGATATATCTGCTCTATAAAGCTCTCCTACTATTTCTATAGTAATCCTATAGCCTAGGTAAGGATGCTAGAGATACTAGCTTCTCAGGGCGTCCTAGGTAGGGTGCCTTATTAGCTACTACTCGCTATCTATTCGCCCCTCGAGGGGTAGTCTGCCTAGTCTAGCGCTACCTAGGACCTAGCCTAACCCCTTAGGGTTATTCCTCCTGCTATATTATTACTAGGGTTATCTATTCCCCTAGCATAGTATCTATGCTATATTCCCTATATCTCAGGGCTTAGTAAATAATTAATATCTTATTAGCTAAGACCCTATTAGTTATATTTTATATACTTAGCCTAGAGTTTATTATAGTTAAACTCTATTACTAAATCGTTAGTATACTATTGCTAGTTCGCTTTAGATATTCTAACTAGTATTAGTTTCTTAAATCGAGGTAGAAGTAATAGAATTATAAAGAGTATAGCTAAAGGCCTAAACTAGGAAAGGCTAGAATATTAAAATATAGATATCTATTATTATATTTAACTATTACTTAACCGTCTAAGTTTTTTGCTTATAGAGTTTTCTCCAAGGTATATTTATCCGCCCCTAACTCGCCGACGTTTTGCCAATAGCGTGGCTCTGCATCCTGCACCCGCTCTTATTCCTTACATATAGTCTATATATAGTTATAGGCTTCTATCCTTCTTAGGTATAAATAGCACTAGTGCTCCTATAGAGCTAGCTAAGCGGTATATATAGACTGCTGCTTCTATATCCTAAATATACTTAGCAAGCGTTTATAATTACTCTACTAATATAGGGTATATAGGTCTATATAGGGGTTCCTTGCTAGGTTTTAGTTTAATATAGTATACCGCCCCCCTTAACCTTAGAACTTTCTTTATATTCTCTTTATTAAAAATACTAGTAAAGTCTTAAAGTTCTCTAGAGATCTTCTTCTCTTGCTCCTTATTTAGCGAATCTTTACCTAAAGTCTCTATATCCTTCTTATTAGAGCTTATAGCACTTATTAGATATATAATATAAGCCTATTAGCTATTTTCTATAATTTCTAAGATAATTACCTCTAGCTTAGCAAGCAAGAGGGGTTTATATAACTAAGTATATTTATAGGTATTTATATAGATACCTTCCTATCCTATTAAGTTATTAGATAGAAGGATATCTCCTGCTCCTTTAGAGCGAGGGCTTATAATAAAAGCCTAGCGAATCTTCTATAAGTAACCCTAATTATTTATAAGGAAGAATATAAGCTAATAGACCTTGCCTATAGGCATAGGCCTTCCCTAGAAATCTACTAATTCAGGGGCTATAATACTAGTAGCCTCCTTTAGTTAGAGTCTCTTAATAAGATCTTCTTATATAATATCTATACTATATAAGTATCTATATTAACCTCTAGTTTGATTTCGCTAGATAATTAGAGCGCTAATACCTATCCCTTAATAGTCTATCCTATTAGAACTAAGGTGATTTCTAGCATAATACCCCTCGGGGTTATATCCACGGTTACTTATTTCCTAAGTCTTTAGTATTAGTTATACTAGGTATTATAATCGCGCTTATCCTACCTTATCTTAGGTTTAGGTTCTAGTTGCTACCTATGAGTTATATATAGGTTTTAATATAATTAGGGGAGATATAGCTATACTTCTTATAGTTATAGCATTAGGATCCTTAGGAGTTAGAGGATCTACTACTAGCGCTAGGTATTGCGCAGGCATCTGCTAAGTAGTTGTTCTAGGATAGGGTCTCTAGGCAGCGGTCCCTTGAGTTTATTAACCTAGGGGGGTATAAGCTGCTCTTATAAGGGTAGTCTAGAGAGCCTAAGTGTAGTTACTTATGCAACTTAGAATACCTAGTAGATATTTCTACGCATCTCTATTCTATAATCTCCTATAACCTCTATATATATAGGGTAATAATATATATATTAGTATAGTTAATATCCTACATAAAGAGTTTATCCTTTAGGGTCCTAATAAGGCCCTAAAAGAAGGTATACGCCTTTGCATTACCTATGCTCAGCTTATTAAATGCTTAGTGAATAGACTCCTATTAAGCCTAATATATGATTAGTTTCTTATTATCCTTCTAATAGCACTATCTCAAAGTATTATAGTAGTTCTACTCTTAGAGCTTAGGCGTGATATACTACCCTCTTATAAAAATTCTAAAGTCTTCTTATTTAGGGTTAATCTAATTCCCTAACTTAACTATAAGTATTTGCTAATAATTCCGCTATTTTATTTATAAGGTATGCTCTATTATACTTAAAGCCTACTAAATATACTAGCTACTAGAGCAGCTAGGGCAGTACTTATAAGCCTCTTTAACTATAATAAGCAAATCTTCCCTTATTATACTAATAGATTTACTAGTAAGGCGCGCTATATTATACTTCAGGGGTTTCTTATAAGCCTCAGGGAATTTCTTAGTAGGAGCTTAGTTACTTAATATAATAGTAATTAGCTTATATTAGTTGGCTATTATAATTATAATCTATTATATTAATACTTAGCTAGTTACTTTATCTAGCCCTCTAGCTTAAGCTAGCCTATTAGCTATAGCTATGGATATCTAGCCTATTAGCCTATCTAGTCTATAGGAAGGGTCTTATATTCCCTATTTTCATATATATACTTATTATCTATATAGCAAGCATTTAGTATAGGTAGCCCGTTCTCTTTAGGGCCCCTAGTCTCGCTTAAACTATAGCTTCTTACCTCCCCTTATTAGCTTATATTATCCTCTAATTACTTGCTAGGGTTAGCTTCCTTATATAGGTTTATATAAGCTATTTTGCTCTACTCTTAGCTAATATTAGGTATAGGTTCCTTAGCTTAATTAGTAAGTATTACTCGGGTGCGTAGTGCTATTATTATTACTAACCTTCCTAAAGCAAGGTAGAAGCAAAAGAATTATAAAGGTGTTAAGGAGCTAAGAGCTATAGTTAAGTTAAACTAATAATAGAAGCACCTAAAAGATAGGATTAGTATTATTATATTACGTTTACTTGCTTCTTCTAAGATCCTTCTTTTCTAGCCTTTAGTAAGTATTTACTAAGTCTTTAATATAAGGGTTCTCTACCCTAGACCTATAGGCCTCTCTATCCTTTTAGCCTGCGCTAGCGGAGGTGTCTCCAGCTTCCCTGGCCTGGGTATCCAGTCCCTTACAGGGATATTAAACGCTCTAGAGCTTCTTCTTCTACTACTATTATCTACTTTAATAGAGCTTATAAAGAGCCTTTTGGAGGCTAATGATCTAGGTTTTACTTATATAATAGTTACTCTCCTAAATATACTTCTTATAATACTTTTTAATCTTAAAGAACTCTTTAATTATAGAGAAAAAGAGTATAAAAACGGTCTCTTCTAGATCCCTATTTAGATAAGCGCTTACAAAATTCTACTATTATATAGCGAGGCCTCTATACTTTATATATATAAGTAGTAGTCTCTAAGAGGCTATCTGAGCTATTAAGGTAAATATCTTAATGAAATCCCTTCTATAGACTTATAGGAAGCCTCTTATTATAATATACGCTTTATACTTAAGAAGCACTCTATAGGCCTTTCTATACTTTAAGACCTATTTCGCTATTAAGTATACTCCTAAGGGCGCCTCTATAGTATCTATAAAGCTTAAAACTCTATAGTTAAGAAGTATTTATATTTTAATAAATATCGCTTCCTTCTACTCCTACTAGTTATTTATAGACCTACTTTGAGCTTCTTCAACTATATTAGGGCTCTAATATAGCTATAACTAGGCGAATAGGACTTTTATAGTAAATATACTTGATATAGGCGAGTTATTACTTTATATCTATTTGCTATTCTTAGCTAACTCCCTAAGAGTTAGCTCTATTAACTTTGACTTATTAATTACCTTATATCTATACTAATATAACTAGGGGCTTTATCCGGGCGGTAGTATTTATAATATGTTTAGTAGCTTATTTCTAATAGGCTTATAAAAAATAATATTTAAGGAGATAATAACTTTATCCTCCTCTAGTAGCTACGCTCTATAGGCTTATTCTCCTTTATACCTAATTAGGATTCCCTTTCTCGCGCGTAGGGCTATTTTCTCTATAGTAACTCGGGTTTTTAGGTTAATATTAATAAAATAGGGGCTCTTAATTATCTAAAGTTAGCTAAGGTTAGGGATATAATCTCCCCCTAGCTTTAAGTCATCTATTAATATTAGAATTAGCGTTTTTCTATTAACTACTATAGTACATAAGCGATTTAAAACATATATTACTATTATTAGGAGATATAGCTATAACTCAGCTAGTAAATCTAAATTAATGGAAAGGGACTGCGCGATATTTATAATTAGCCTAATCGACCGCTCTATAATGCCGTTCTACTTATATATATATAGTAATAATATTTCTACTAGCATGTCTTTATTATATAAGACTATTTAGAAGAAAGTTATTATAAACTCCACTGTGTTATCTATATATATAACTCTAATAGCTTCTCTAAATATAGCCTTCTTACTTTAGAGGTATATCTAAAGGACTCTTATAAGCTTATTTTTTATATACCCTAGTATAATTACTTAAAAACGAGACTTATTATTAGTAACTAATAGAAAGTAATAGTAATATTTATCTAGTTTAATCTCCCTAATATTAGTATAGAGAATATCTCTAGAGCGTTAAGCTCTTACCTATAGTATATAGGGCGAATACTATAGGCTCTTTAAGAGATTATAAACCTTATAGGGCTATAGGATAACTAATTTAGGCTATAGTAGGTAACCTTTTATAAGTCCTATCGTCTTTTTTATCTCGTAGTAGCTAGAGTACTTAAGTTAATAGTACTTTAGCTCTATATCTAACTTCTCGCGCGCTATAAATATTATATATATCTCTAAGGCCCTTCTTATATTAGGTATCCTTTTAAAGGAGAGTTAGAAGCCCTAATTACTAATATTAAGCATATAGAGAACCTTACTATTTAGGCTATAGACTTTCTTATATTCTAAATACCCTCTAGCAGTATATAATCTTCTATTACTAAAAATATTTAAAGTAAAGCTATACATATAACAAGGGATTATAAGTATAATAAGCTATCTATTTAGAGCCTTTTAGGTAATATTTCCTATATACTCCGGGTATATAATTACTCTACTAATACGTATAAGAATATCTTAAATAATTATAATATAAGTGCTAATATTATAGAGAGACTTATTTATTATAATATAGATATTAGCCCTAGTATTATAAAGCTAATTTAATATATCGCCGCTACTTATAGAGGCTCTTATAATAAATTGTAGTGTTATAATATTATAATCTATCTATAGGAGGGTCGCTAAATAAGACTACTATTCTTTAGGCGTCTTTAAGGCTACTTTTACCTTATCCTTCTTAGCTTTTAGCTTATCTTTATAAGTTAGGTATTTAGTATATATAACACCCTCCTTTCTATATCCGTAATATATAACCTTCGTTTAGAATTATTCGTTTATTATACTAGTAGTACTTGAGTAGCTATAACCTTACGTTTTATAGACCTAGCCTTATCCTAGATATTGAATTAGAGCTCTCCTAAAGTTAGAGTAGTTATTCTAATAATTCTCTACTAGGTATAATTACGCTTAGCCTACTCTAAATAGGAGTCATCTAGTAATTAAATAAAGAGTTATTAGATCTTATTTACTAGTAGCGTTCTACTAGCTTACTATAAGTAGGCCTAGATCTTATTAAACTTACTAATAAACTATATAAGATCGCTATTCTTATATATAAGTATATATAACTAGTCTATTAACGTTCCTTAAAGCATAAGGCCTATACCTATATAGGATTAGTCAAGCGTTTTTATTATATGTTTACTATTATATATATATACTATAAGTAGTAGAACGTTCCTTAAAAGGACGTTCTTAAGTTCGTTTCTAATTATAAGGTTCTCCTTAAAAGAGAGATCCTCTATTAAAGTAACTCCTCACGCTATAAAGGCTACCTCTATATATAATAATTAAGCTAGATAGTTAGAGGGCGTTTCTAATATATACTCTTTTAGGAACTTTAGCTTAAAGCCCCTTATATACTCTAGATTTATTAATCTAAGTATAATAGAGTCAACTATAAGTAGGGATATATCTTATATAGATATATCTATACTTATAGCTATTAATCCTACAGCTACTAGCAGAGTTACCTCTATAATAGGGTTCTTTAGTGAGACTATAGTCTTACTAAAGTTGCTTATTCAAGTTTGCTCCTAAAGAGCCCTCTAGAGCTCTTTATCTACTTTCTCTAAGTCTAAAGGCTATATTATAATACTTTTAAGAGCTATAGCTAGGGTTTTAAGTATTACTAAGGGCTTCTTACTCTCATGCTTCTTATTACTCCTAAATAATATCTTTATTAATCATAAGAGGCGCTTTATAAATGCTTTGTAAATAGATTTATATATATAAGTATTAGTCGTACAATTATATAATAATAAGGGTCTATTATAATTATTATATATGTAGGAATAAGGGTCTAAAATCTATTAATTATTTAATCTAAGCTTATATATATTAGGGATTATAATCCCTCTTATATTAATATAGTATGGGCTGTTACCTTGCTGAATATATACGCCTTTTACGTGCTAGTAACCCGTTTGTAGCGCGCAGTATTTCATATCGTGCACAAGTAGCGCTACGAGGCGTTCGGCGCTTCCAGCAGCGTCGTCACAGATTGGCCCTCGTGCGTGACGACTTCGTGTTGGAGCAGAACACCAGACAATTACCGTTCGTCAGACTGGTCATTTCTCGGATCAACGCGAGTCGAGCATCGGATTTTCAAATAACGGACTCAGGCAAATTATGAGGTAGCTATTAATTTAGTAGCTGTTAAATTGACCGTGTCGCTTTGTTATTTTGCCCGCGCTAGCGATATATAGTAAGAAAATAGGTTAATATAGCTACACTATATAATCCCTACTAAACTGCTATATACCTCGATTTAAGAGTATAACTAGCCTTCAGCTAAAGGCTTAAGACCCTAGGACCTATCTAGTTAAAGCCTTACCCTCTAATTAGCTTAAATTAGCTAGAGCTTTACTAAGTTATTAAATAGTTTAAAACCTGCTCAGATTTAAATAATTTAAGGCCTAATAGTTATTTTTTTAATTTGAATTAAAAAGCTATTATATTATATAACTTCTAGTAGGTATAAAAGAGTATATTAATAACTACTTATAGCTACTTCTAACCTTGTAATCCTAGCGGTAGTAGCTATACTTACCCTAGCGGCTAGGCTAATAATAGTAATTATAACGCTAGTAGTATTAAAAAGATAAGCTACTATAGTAGTAATAGTAATTTTAGCTGGAAGAGTAGAGATTACTACAATAATATAATAAATACTTATTAATACTAAAATTCCTCTACTTATTGGGCTAGTAATACTACTTCTTACTACTATAGTCTTATAACCTTAAATTATTATTATTAAGTAAGGGTTTAATAGCTAATAAGGGCCTTAATAGAGGTAATAAGAGTAGCTACTACGCGATATAGCTTAGTAATCTCGCTTAAGGTTTATTATTATTTATAATATATACCCCTACTACTACCCCTACTTACCTAACTTAGTACTAGCGTTACTAAAGCCTATAATAAGAGCGCTCTCGAGGTATATACCTGCGAGGCCTTAAAGGCTTCTTGCTGCTTCTATATAGAGGGCTTATATTATATATCGCTTAAGTTAATAATCGGGGCTTTATTATAATTATTAGAAGAGTTAGGCGTAGGGATATAGTAGGGGCAGTATATATTATAAGGGATAATGGTTAGGTTAGGCTTAAGGGTAAGCTATCTAATTTTAAATAATCTAGGCTAGGAAAGTTAGTAAAAGGTTAATAACTAAAAGACTTAAGTACTTATATCTTCCTAATTAAGGTACTAGTAGTTATTAATATCTTCTAGCTAGAAGACCCTACTATTACTAAGTTATAGTTATTTAAAGAGGATATAGTAATAGGGTAGACCCTACTACTTCATAAATACGCTAGTATGGGTTAGTAGGCTATAGTACTACGAGAAGGCCTCTTTTATTATATCGAACTAGGGGTACAAAAGATTAAGAGCTTTAAATAATATATATAAAATAAGGCTATTAATAATTCTATACCCTTTTTAATAGGGCGCTTTTTATATACTTTATTACTAAAGTAAGTCTTATAGCGCTCCTACTTTTTAATAACTATCTTAAAGATCTTAAGGTATAGGATATAGAGATTAGTAAGGTAGTAAGTAGGGTAGGACTTTAACTTATAATAGCTACTCTTAGTAGGTAATATTATCTTATAGCTATAGTTTTAAAGGTAGCGGATTAGGTAGTTAATAAACTCTTTAAGGCGTAGGATATATATAGTCTTAAGATATGAAATAATTATTAAAATGTTAATATAATCTATATACTTTAAGACTATATATACCTTTTTAATTATAAAACTACTCCTTAAGGTGCTTCTAAGCCTTCTTATATACCTTATATATTAATAAGTAAATATAGGCACGCTACATCTTAATATGGCTATTAGGGCTATAGTTATATTCCTTTTTAGTAGAGGGGTCATAGGGTTAAAAGTTCGTGCCCTCTATATATATGGCGTCCTTATGAATAATACATATAGCGTTCTTATAACTCTAGGTATAGATTAGTGCCTCCTTAATAGCGTCGTTATTATCAAGTATAGCGGTAGCCTCCTTATTACCCTCGAGGACTTATAGTCCCTACTATTTTTTCTTCGCATTAAGGTTAATTATATTTTTAAGTATATACGATATATAGAGCTATCCCTTTTAGTAGGGAAAAATATCCCTAATAGTACGCTTGAATTTAGTATTAAAACTAGTAATAATAATATTTAAATTAGGGATATAGTTCTTAATAAGAAACTTATATCGCTATAGAAGTACCTATTAGAAAGATTTAGTAGTTTTAATTAAAATGTGGCAAAAGTTAGTATTAAATATAGTATTAATAGTAGTAAGGCTTATAATCTAGGAGAGTAGTACTTAGAAGCGATTAACTTATTATTTATTAGTAAAAATTAAAATAATAATAAACTAGGGTGGTAGTAGGGGTGGGTAGGTAGTAGGAGTAATATATTACTTATTTTATAAGTATTATCTATTATTAATAACTCTAGATTTCTCTTTAGTATATCTAAGTAGGGGTAATATATCTAAAAAAAAACATTATTAATTCTATTATTATTACTATATTGAATTATATACTAGGCTATAATATCTCTCTTAGTTAGTATACTTAAAAAGAGCTAGGTTAATATTAATAGGCTACGCCTATCCTCGCGAAGGCAGTACTAGAAGTTATAAATATCTTATAGGCTAACTTTATAGCCCTCTTGCTATAGAAGTCTAGCTATTACGCGCGATATTAAGTTATTAGTAGTAGAGAGCTCTTTAATATACTTATACCCTCTAGAGGTCTTATTAGTAATTTCGACCTTATTAATAGTAAGGTTTTAGAAGGTAGGGACTATATTAAGCTAGTCTTAGGTAATAGGATTATAGTTATAATACTTAAAGCTATTAATAACCCCTTATACCTATAGCTCTATAGTAGTAATAAATTAAATCTTAGCTTTAAAGTAGTAATTGTACTACTTAGTATATATGTTTTGGTTTATTATAGTTAATATATGCCTACCAGTGCGATTATAGAGAATATTATATTAATTACTATTATTATTTTAGCGCTTTTTATATAGCGTAATACCCTTAGATCAATACTAGAGGTAAATATATATCTAGTACTCTTTAAAGGTAGGGGCCTAGATCTAGGCGTTAGATATTATAATAGTCTTAAAAATAGGATATATAAGAACATAAGCGATTTAATATACCTAGTTAACGAACGTTATATAGAAGGCCTAGGTAGGCGTAATCTCGCTTGCGCGCACAGCGGGTAGAAATTCAGCTGAGTTAACAGAGTTAATAATAGGATGTTATAGCTTAAGAGGGTAGTACTTAGAGGGTTGGATTAATTCTAGCGGCGGTAGCGCGGCTTCCTAACTAGGCTAGCGCAGGCAAAATAATAAAACGACACAGTTAATTTAATAGCTACTATTAATTTAATAGTATCGTTTTATTAATTTGCCCGCGCTAGCCTAATCTAGTTATAGCGCTACTAGCGCTATAATTAATCCACCCCTCTAAGTACTACCCTCTCGAGATATAACTTTATATCATTAATTCTATCGACTTAGCTACCCCTACTTACGCGCGCCTAAGCGAGATTAGAGCTGTAAGGCCTCTATTACGCTGTTCGTCTCCTAGGTATATTCAATTATTAATTTTCTTATATATCCTATTTTTAAGACTATCGTAATATCTAACGCCTAGATCTAGGCCCCTACCTTTAAAGAGTACTAGCTATATACTTATATCGCTCTATATATATAGGGTTTTACCTTACACCTTAAGAGAACTACTAATAGTAGTAATTAATATAATATTATTTATAATCGCGAGGGTAAGCGCGTTTTAATTATATTAAAACGTATGTCTTATACTAAGTAGTATAACTACTACTTTAAAGCTCAGATTTAATATATTACTACTACTAATTAATAGGTATAAGAGGTCCTTGATAGCTTCTAATATTTTAACTACTCTCCTACTACCTCTAGCTAGTTTAATATAGTCCTAGCTTTCTAAAAACCTATTATTTATAAGGTCGAGTAGGCTATAAAGACTTCTAGTGGCCCCCTAAAAAAAGCTTTTACTAAATATATTAAAAACCTCTCTATTACTAATAACCTAACATTATATAGTATTACTAACCTTCTTAAGTAGGAGGGCTATAGAGTTAGCCTATACGATATCTATAGCTAGTAGTACTATATTTAGTAGGAAAGGTATAGCCTATCATTCTTAACCTAGCTCTTCCTAAATATACTTACTAAGAATACTAATATGCCTTACTATATAGTTCAATACAGCGATAATAGTAAGATTAATAGTATTCTTTAGATATACTAACCCTACTTAGATATACTAAAGAGAAACCTAGAGTTGTTAATGATAGATAATATATATAAGGTTAATAATATATTACCCCTACCTCTACCTACCCCTACTACTACCCCTATTTATTTTTTTATTTTAGATTTTTATTAATAAATATATAGTATAAGTTAACTAATTCTAAATACCCCTCTTCTAAGTTATTAATCTCTCTACTATTAATACTATATTTAATACCTACGTTTACTTTATTTTAATTAAAACTATTAAATTTTCTAATAGGTGCTTCTATAGACTTAGAACGAGGAAGTGCAGGTAAACGTTGGTTTTATAGTAACCCGTATAAGGAGGAGTTACTGAGGGCTTTGCTGAGTGAATAAGGGTAATAGTAAAGTAAGGGGCCATATAGGTAAATAGATTGTATTGTTATTGTAGGTGTAGTAGTTGTGGTATTGTGTTGACTGATTGATGATCATGTCCAAGGTCTATCTCTCTAGGTAGGGAAAAGTGATTATATGTATACTTATGAGGTAGGTAACTAACCTATAATGGGCTTAGTTGACTATTTATAATAACCTTTACTAGCTTATTGCCTAGTTACTATTATAGTTTAGTTACTATGCTAGCTAAGTTACTAGTAGGCTTTAAACTTTACTAGCCTAGAGGTAATATATCAGCAGTAGGCTTAACCTTTACTAAGTAGGCTTAACCTTTACTAGCCTAAAGATAATATATCAGCAGTAGGCTTAACCTTTACTAGCCTAAAGGTAATATATCGGCAGTTACCTATCAACTGTTATTCGAATCTTCAGTTGAGAAACCTCTTTTATATGTAATTATTAGACGTATAGTCTAAGTTATAGCTATATAAGTTACTTCTTAAGAACTTTATACCTAATTTAAATATTATTATTACTAATTTTAAAATTAGTTTAAAGCGCGCTAATAGGGAGGTATTTCCTCTCTTAAAGTAATAGCTCTATATATAATATATACTTAAAAACGTTACTTTAAACGCTAAGAAAAAATAAGTAAGTTAATAAGCCCTTAAGGGTAATAAGGAGGCTACTACTACCCTTAATACTAATAATAATACTATTAAGCCTTAATTTTAGACCTAGAGTTAGAAGATCGCCACTTAACTTATAGTAGAGGTAGCTATGCGCCTAAAAGGCGTTAGCGAGGCCCCTACTAAGAAGTAATATAACTATAACCCTAATAGCCTTATTAAGATATAGAGTGCTTATATTTACTTATTAATGCGCGAGGTATATAAATAAGCGTAGTAATATATTAAGTAGTAGTTTTATAATTAGCTAGGTATATATAGTCTTATAGTATCTAGAATAATACTAACTTCTTAGATATTCTATAGTACCTCTAGATAATATATATCCTACGCCTTAAAGAGTTTATTAACTACTCTATATATTAACTTTAAGACTATAGCTATAAGATAATATTACCTACTAAGGGTAGCTACTATAAGTTAAAATCCTACCTTACTTACTACCTCTCTAATTTATATATCCTGTATATAAAGATTTATAAGATAATTAAAGAGAAGTAATAATAATACTAAATAAAGTTTAGTATTAAGGTCTATAAATAATATACTACTAAAAGAAAGTATAGGCTTATTAATAGCCTTATTTATAAAGTTTCTTTCTAAGCTCTCAATCTTCTTTATAATTAGTATAACGCTACTAAAAATATATTTAAGTAGTAGAGAAGCCTTCCTACTACCTATATTAGTATGTTTACTAAGTAGTAGGGTCTACCTTACTACTATAACTTATTAGGTTAACTATATAGTAGTAGTAATAGGGTTCTTAGTATTAAAGATATTAATAACTACTAGCGCCTTAATTAGAGCAATATAGGTACTTAAGTCTAATAGTTATTTACTTTTTATTAATATCTCTAGCCTAAAATAACTAGGATTAGATAACTTACCCTTAAGCCCGACCTAAATATTATTCTAAGAAATACCTTATATTAGTACTATAAGCCTAACTCCTCTAATAATAAGGCCCCCCCTACTATTAACCTAAGCGATATATAATATATACCTTCTATATAAGAGGTCTATAAGGCCTCTTAGAGGTTTATAACCTCCTTATAGGCTTTAGTAATACTAGTACTAGCTATAAGTTAGGCTAGTAGGGGTAGTAGTAGGGGTATATATTAGAAGCTAAAATAAACTATAAGCGGGATTATTACCTTAGAGGGTAGGCTAGTAATAATTACTACTATTACTAAGGGTAGTTAGAGTACTTAAGTCTTCTACTAATAATAATAGCTTAAGGTTAAATAGCTATAGTAGTAGTAAGAAGTAGTATTACTATAGTAGTAAGAGGAAGATTTCTAGTAGTAGTAAGTATTTACTATATTATGGTAGTAAAGTTAGCTTATATAGCTAAGATTACTACTACTACTATAGTAGCTTATCTTTTTAATATTATTATTATAGTTACTATTATTAATATAGCTCCTAGGTAGATATAGCTACTACCGCTAGGATTATAAGTATAGAGGTAGCTATAAGTAGTTATTAATATACTCTTTTTTACTCACTAGAAGTTATATAATATAATAGCCCTTCAATTAAAATTTAAAAACTAACCATTAGGCTTTAAATTACTTCAATCTATGGAGTTTTTAAACTATTTAATAACTTAGTGAAACTCTAGCTAATTTAAGCTAATTAGAGGGTAGGGATTTAACTAGGTAGGTACTAGGGTCTTAAGCCTTTAGCTAAAGGCACTTATACCAAAACTTAGGTATATTAGACTTTATTATAATTACTATAGTATAGCGGTGTTAACCTATTTATGTGCCTAATTCAGTTAGATCGGGCAAATTAACAAAACGACACCGTCAAATTAATAGCTACCAATTGTGAGGTCGGCGGTGCGGCCAAGCAGCGTTGTCCCGTAATGTGTGCAGGCTCCGTCTATAATAGTGTCCGTTGCGATGTACAAGCCCACAGAAACAATAGGCGATAGTGCCTGACGGTGCTCCGAGCCCCTGCACGCCGGTTCCAACTGTGGGTGAACGCAGCGGCGGTACTGATGCGGGAGCTCTCGCGCGCCAAAGGCCTGCCACCTGAGTCTTAACCAGGGTTGGAAATTAGTCTAGTCTAGTCTAGTATGGGCTATACTAATACTAGGCTAGTCTAGTAGGGGGGTCTACTAATACTAGACTAGTATATTATAGCTTATCCTAGTACTATACTAGCTTAGTACTAGTATACTAATTAGTAATTAAATCAAAGAAATTCTTTTTTAATTAAATAAGCTATATATATTAAAAAGTAAGTCAGTTATATAGTAATATTATTTTATACAATATATAAGTAGTATAATACTAATATATAGTTATATATTACTAGTCAAAGTACTAAAAAGTATTACTTTATTTAAAGTAATAACAAAAGAATTGAAAAGAAGTTTAATTATTATTCTTTAGTAATTAATAACTATATTAATTAAATAATAATTCAGGGGTACTTATTATTCCTCGCTTCTGATTGGCTGAATTATTCAGGGGTACTTAAAAGTTAGGTTTAACTTAGACATTTAACTATAAACGCTTATGTGTTAATATTTAATGCTATATACTAAAGTAAGTAAAATAAGTTAATTAATTATAAAGTAACTAATCCTAGCCTCTAATTAGCTGGATTATCCAGGGGTACTTGAGTTAAACTTAGAGATATTGATAATATTAAAGATAATATTATTAATTAAAAATAGTATTTTAAAATCTTAGGAAAACCTATATTAAAATATTACTTATAAAATATTATAAAGAGTATGGCTAAAGGCCTAAACCAGGAAAGGCTAGATTGTTGAAACGTAGATATCCGTTATTATATTAGACTAGTGCTTAACCTTCTAAGTTTTCTACTTATAGAGTTTTCTCTAAGGTATATTTATTCGCTCCTAACTTGCTAATATTTTGCTAATAGCGTAGCTCTATATCCTATACCTGCTATTATTCCTTATAATTACCCCCCCTTCTAAAGCCTTGGTCCCTAAGGCGTACTAATAGGGTAATATAGCTCTATATTGCTAACTATAGGGCGATAGTTTAGCGCTTTTATTATATTATTTGCTATTACTACTTCCTATACTAGATTTAAGCTATCATAGCAAATAAGGTATTTTATTTTCTAGTAGTTTATATATTTTTAGATTTTAAGTATTACTATTATTTTTTAATTAGTTACTAATAGTTATATAACTATTTAGGAGTATATAGCTAGTAATTATTTAGCCTTATTACCTAGCGATACTAATTATAAAAGGGCGTCTACTTTTTGAGATCTCTAACCTAGCTAGATTTTTCCCCCTTTAGTATCTCTTGTTTAACTCGATAGCCTTTATTATTTTTCTCTTTATTATCTATTCCGCAAGCTTTTGCTATAATTATTAATTTTCCCTATTCTTCTTTTTCTAGTTTATCTCTTTTATTATCGTTTTACTAATTATTCTCCGCTATATCTTATATTATATATATAGGTATAATTCTCGCTAAATACCTATATAATCCCGAAATCCTCTCTAGTAACCTCACTAGTAATACTAATAGTAGCTATCCCTATCTTAGCTATCTCTATAAGATATATTAAAACGTTATTAACCTTTGCTATATATATAGCGAATATATATAGAAGTATATCTATTATAACTTCGATAAGAAGAAATATGCTGCTATAAGTCTCCGCTAGTTTGCTACTAGGTTGCTATATGCTAATACTTAGTAGGTTCCGTAGGAGCTTTAGGGCGTAGCTTAAATAACTTAGAATATATTTTACTAGATCTAAATTTAGGAATAGGAAGGTATCTTAACCCCTCTTTATTATTATTATATTCTTATTTCCCTTGCTAATTATATCCTATTAATAACTAGTTCTAGGTTAGTACCCTTTATAATAATATTAATATCCTTTAGCACCTAAATACTACTTAGCTACTATATATTTATAATACTAATCCCGCTATATACCTCTATAACGAGATCGATTATCTAATTAATAACCCTTTAATAAAACTAGTCCCTAAGCACCCTTATAAGTATAATATTAACTTCTTTCCTAAGTTTAGTAAGTTGCTTTAAGATAACCTCCTTAAGTATACCTCTAATAATATTCCCTCTTATTTTATTACTATTACTAATACTCACCCCGTCTCCTGCGCCTTATACCTCTATACTATTATTAAATATAGCTAAGAGGATAGTAACGATTTAGCGAAGAAGGCTAGAAGGGCTAAGAAGACTAAGGTTATTATTACTATCTCTAATAATAGCTCTAGTAATAAGTCGGGTAGCGAGGTAGGTAGTAGCTCTAGTAGCAAGTCGGGTAGTAAGTTAGTAGGTAGTTAGTTTATAGGTAATAATAATAGGGATGCTAGTAATACTAGCCTAGCGACTAGTTGCTATAGTGCTGCTCGTGGTTATAGTAGTTAGGGCGCTCGCGCCCGTAGTCGTGGTTAGAAGTAAATAACTAGTTAGATAGTTAGCCCTCTCCCTTTTCCTTATAGGATATTACCCCTCTTTTCGCTATAGTATTAGTAATAATTCGCTACTTAATATAATTAACGTTCTACTTCTTAATTTAGCTTCTATTCTATAATCTCGTGATTTATAATTAGCAACTTATGGCTATAACTTTGCAACTAGTTATCCTACTTCTTATAAGACCTCCTATACTATCTATTAAACTTATAAATAGCCTCTTGCGCGTTTATTAAGTTCTCTATAAGCTCCTATATATTATATTCTATAGGCTATCCTACTTATTTAACTAGATATTATATATTATTGCTAATAACTTGCTATATAATAATCTCTTCTACCTCCTATTCCTCTAGCTTATCCTCGAGCTCTAGGTATATAGGCGAACCTTTATTACTTACTTAGCGGTTATCCTATAGTTCTAATAAGGTAATAGAGAATATATTATATATCTATGAGTATTATAGTAGCAGATAGACCCTATATATATATATACTAACTAGTTCTATAATAGCTACCTATATAAACCTAGGTACTAGTTTCTTATTCTTAAACTAGAAGTTCTTTATTAATAGCCCGACGACCTATCCCTAATAATAGGTCTAATCCTTATACCTTATATTATAATACTTAGGTTACGCCTTAGTAGCCTTCTGCTACTATTCCTAGGCCCTCTTATAGAGTCTTAAAATATATTTAATTCGCTCCTTTACGCCTTATACTATAACCCTATTTATAGGAGCCACGTATTCTATGCAACGCGGGTTATGACTATATAGAGCCTCTATTAGTAAGTAGCTAGTAGTATTATAGTAACTATTATTATATATAAACTCCGCCTCGGGTACCTAGACTGCCTATTCTTATAGCAAGTCGCTAGTATATGCTAATAAATACTTTTCTAACGTCTAGTATATCCTTTCTAACTACCTATTAGTCTAGGGATAGTATATAATAGAAAGGCGGTACTTAATAGCCCTCTCTCTTATAAACTCTTTCTAAATTTAGCTAGTTAGGAGCTTATCTTAGTTACTAATAATGCCCTCTAGAGTGCTAAAATAGTATTGAACCTATTTATAGATAATCCGCGCTAACTTAGCAGCTATTAGCTGCTTCGTTATTAGGATAAATATAGCGAACTTAGTTATTTAGCATATAATAATAAGAACTATATCATATTCTCCGCCTATATGCTAAAAGCTCGCTAGCAATCTAGTAATAAAGTCTATACTTATTTCCTAGAATAGGTATATAGGTAAGGGTAGTGGTTATAACTTCTTATAAGGCTTATGCCTTAGACCGCGGTTCCCCTAGCATATATAGCACCCTATAATATAATTATATATATCTATAGCTAAGTTTAGCTAATAGAAGTTCCTCGAGATTAACTTAGTAGTCTTATTCACCCCTATATAACCCGCCCTATAGTTATTATAGTATTAGTAAAGGATCTCTAGCCTTAGAGACCCTTCTTATAGTATCTCTAGCTATCCCTTATAAAATAGGGTTCCCTAGCTATTAATTATATAGCCCTTATAATTACTAGCTAGTCTACGTGCCCTCTCTAATTATATCTAGTAGTATAAGTTATTAGCCTATAGTCTATAGATAAGATTCTCTATTGCTTTAGAAAGTTGCTAACTATCTGCTATTTCACTTATTATAAGCTCCCTTATAACCTAGCGTAGGATATACTACTATGCTATAATAACCCTAGCTCTAAGCAAGTCTTCTTAGTTAATAACCTCTTACTAAGTATTCTCTATATTACCCCTTGCTCTTTAGCATTAGGTTATTATAGCTACTATAGCTATAGTAATATTAGCGCGCTATAGAGCGTAATACTAACTAGAGACTAAGGCGTCTCTGCCCCCGGAGCTATCTATCTAGAAGGGGCACCTCATACTAGCCCTTATAGTATTAATAAATGCTTTTAAGGTCTCTATATTACCTTATAATATAGTAATACTTATCTAAAGGTCTGCTAGTAGTTCGCTAATAAACCTCAGCTTCCTCGCTAGGGTTAGGAGTATATTATTATACTTTACCTCCTCCTCTCTATAGTCTAGCCTCCTAGATAGACTATCTATTAGGTTTATAACCCCCGACCTATGCTCTAGGTTAAAATTAAATGCTAAGAGTTTATATACTTACTTAGCGAGCCTTTCCTAAAGGTCCCGTATAGGTATGCTAATAACTCCCTTTAGTACCTAGTAATCCGTTAGGATTATAAACTTCTTTAATATACCCTAAAGGTAGTAAGCCTAATAATCTAAACTCTTAACTATAGCGAGGAGTTCTTATTAGCCTGCTCCCTGATATTACTCTATATTACTAAGCTTCTATAAGTAGTAAGTAACTAGTTGCTACTAACTATTAATATGCTATAATAGGATACCTGATATAGCCTTTATAAAAGTATCTATCTCAACCCTTATCTCGCAGGTTAGGTCCTAGTATTAGAGAATAGTCGCTAAGCAGAAGGCGGATTAAAGCTGCTCGAAGGCCTATTAAGCCTCTTCTAGCTAGTAAAACTCGCCTCCTTTCTTATTATTCTCGCTACCCTTTAATAGGGATATTATTAGGGCTATAATACCTAAATATCCTATAATAAACTTATAGTAGAAATTATAAAACCTAAAGAAGACCTAGATATCTTAGTACGTCTTTAGCAGCTTCTATTTAGTAATAGCTTAGATATAAGTTTAGTTTATTAATATACCTTTAGGTATAATAATATACCCTAGGAATTCTACTTACTATTAGTAAAACCTATACTTATTAAGCTTAGTATAGAGCTCCTATTAGCAAAGCCTATAGAGTACTTAGAGAAGGTCTTTTATATATTACTCTCTTATCTCGGAGTAGACTATAATATTATCTATATAAGTAATATAATAGGTATCTAATAGCTTAGTAAGCGCTTAGTGAATATACGCCTAGAATATAGCTGGGGCGTTTATAAGTCTAAATAGCATAATAGTATATTTAAAGTACTTATAACGCATCCTAAACGCTATTTTCTAGCGATCCTCTAGCTTAATATAAATATAGTAGTATATATCTTAAATATTAATTTTTAAGATCTATTTCGCTCCCTAAAGCCTATCTAATAGTTTGCTAATAAGAGGGAGTAGATATTAGTTCTTTATTATTACCTTATTAAAGCTTTAATAATCTATATAAAAGCGTAGGGACCTATCTTTCTTAGGTATAAAAAGGATAATGGCGCCTGCCTCGCTAGTTAAGGGTTAGATCTGCCCTGTTACTTAGTTATTAGTAATATATTAGCAAAGTTCTTCTAATTAATACTCGTTTAATAAGTAGATAGGCCTATATAGGGGTTTCTTCCCTTTAATTAAGTTAATAGTATATTCCGCACCCTCTAGGACTAGGTACTACTTTACTAACTATTCGTTAAACGCTACCCGTTTATTAGATAGCTCTAGTAGTAACTCTATATCGCCCTCTAGGGTGTCTTCTTCTTCTAGAGCCCTTATTAGTAGCTTATAGAGGGCGATATTCCCTAATATATATATAATATAAGCCTTCTAGCTATTCTTAACGATCTCTTATATAAATACTAATAGCTTAGTAATACTAAAGCATTTATATTCCTAGGTATTTATCTAGGTATTAATTATAATACCCTCTCTTCCTATAGAATATTATAATAGGAGAAGGTCTCCTACTCCTTCAGGACGGGGGGCTTTAGCAAAGAGTTGCTATATCTTCTTCGCTTCTCCTCCTAAGTTAATAAGGAAAAATATTAATTAATATATATTCTAGCCCGTTATAGATAATCTATTAAACCCTTCTAATATAGGGGTAGTAACTGCTATAGGTTATAGTTATAAGGACTTAGCTAGTTAACTACTAATAATATCAGCCTAGGAATAGGAATCTATATCTACTACTACTTCTTATTTAGTAATATTCTAGAGAATAATTACCTATCCCTTTATAATAGCTCCCTTAGGGAGAATATCTAGTTCTAATTTAGGTATAGGGGTTATTAGTATAATCCCCTAGCCTACTCATTTTCTAATAAGTTAAGTTCCTTAACTCTTAAGGATTAGATTATATGAATCCTCGCCTTCTTAGTAAGTACTTAGTATCTTAGTAATATTTTATTTATGCTTTTTCTCACGCGTTTATCTAGGTAGTCTACCCTCTTATACCCCTTTTGCTTATAGCTAAAGCATACTATATAATTAGATATTATAAGTTATATACTAGGGCTAGATATAGACCTATTCTAGTTAGATCCCTATATTACGCTACTAACCTATTAGTAAGGCATCGGGCTCTATAAACCCTGCGCTATCTTCTAGCTAGAACCCTACTAGCCCGTCTTTTAACCCGACCTCGCTACTAGGGGCCCCCTTAGGTTATACTCTTCTCCTATATACTATTTCTTACTTTCACTTCGTAGAGGTTCGCTACCCTATTAGTAATATATCTCCTATAAGTATTTAGCTTCTATAGCTATATCTCTTAGCTTCTATATCTCAACTTTCTAACGTTTAAGTTCCCTATATAAGAATAGGGCTAGTTAGAAGTATAGTATATAAGCCTTAGCCTTGCTATCTTCTATACTAACTATACCTAAGTCTTAATATATTACTAATTATTTAGTAAAGAACTATATTAGTAACTATATCTCCTTCTGCCTTATTATATCTAGCTCCTCGTAATACTTTTGCTCTTAAAGCTCGGGGTTAATATATTATTAGTAAGTAAATGCTATAAAGTTAGCCTATGCTAGGTCTCCTTCTAGCCTAGCCTTATAATATTACTACTAGGTCTATAGGGATAGGCTTATCTTTATAAGCGCTTATTAGACCTGCTGCTCTAGTATACTACTAGCACGTAGTTAGTTTCTATCTTCAATCGCTTAGATCTAGTTGCTAACCTAGTTTATAATAAAATCCTTAGTTATAATATAGTAGTTATATATAAGGGGCTTTTTATATTCTCTCTATAAGTATCTTAGCGCTAAGCAATTAGTAAGTTCTTATAATAGGATAGTAGTTTATTCCTTATGCTGCTATAATTATAGATATATCTGCTCTATAAGGCTCTCCTACTATTTCTATAGTAACCCTATAGCTTAGGTAAGGATACTAGAGATACTAGCTTCTTAGGGCGTCCTAGGCGGGGTGCCCTATTAGCTATTGCTCGCTATCCGTTTACCCCTCGAGGGGTAGTTTACCTAGTCTAGCGCTACCTAGGACCTAGCCCGACCCCTCGGGGTTATTCCTCCTGCTATATTATTACTAGGGTTATCTATTCCCCTAGTATAATATCTATATTATATTCCCTATATCTTAGGGCTTAGTAAATAATTAATATCTTATTAGCTAAAACCCTATTAGTTATATTCTATATACCTAGCCTAAAGTTTATTATAGTTAAACTCTATTACTAAATTATTAGTATATTATTACTAGTTCGCTTTAGATATTCTAACTAGTACTAGTTTCTTAAATCGAGGTAGAAGCAATAGAATTATAAAGAGTATAGCTAAAAGCCTAAACTAGGAAAGGCTAGAATATTAAAATGTAGATATCTATTATTATATTAGATTATTACTTAACCTTCTAAGTTTTCTGCTTATAGAGTTTTCTCTAAGGTATATTTATTCGCTACTAACTTGCTAACCTTTTGCTAGTAGCGTAGCTCTGCATCCTGCACCCGCTACTATTCCTTATAAATATATTAAAAGAAAGCTTAGAGAAATCCTATTAAATATAATATAACTAAAACCTATATATATACTATTTTTACTCCTCCTCTTCTTCTTCTTCTTCTTCTTCTTCTCCTATCTTTTCTGCTTCTATAATATTATATACTTCTTCTAATTCTTTTTAAGAATCTATTTTCTAATACTTTAAGAGAATTAATCTTTTTATAGTAGAAGTGTCGCGAAGATACGCGTGGCAGGGGTCTTCGCAGGGGTATATATAACCCCTGCCCTCGCGATCCCTGCTGCCCTCCTTTTTTCCTATAGATATATACACGTTTTTATATATACGATGCCCTCTACTATACGTTACTCGCAATAGTTATAAGCCTAGCTCTTTAATAATACTTATATAATCCCCTTTGCTATGCGAGTAACGCGTACGAAAGCCTCACTATAATAAACTCAACCGCCATGCTATCGACTATAACGCTTATATCGCTACGAGACTAGCTTATATAAGCCTTATAACTATAATAGAACGCCTAGTACTACGGAGTCTAGGACTATATTAATCCTACGCCGGGCGCTCCTAATACGCCTCCTCGGATGCGTTGATATCCTCCTATACTTAACGAGGTAATTTAGATACGTTAAATAAGCCTCTAGTTATAATACGAAGCTAACTATAATATATAAGCAGCTTAGCGCCGGATGCGCTACGCTAGAACTACTACCTCCGATGCGTCGTTAGCTAATAACTCGGAGCTAATACCTCTATTACCCGTTACTACTACTAACGTATGCGAAGAGCATTCCAGCTAGATCTGAGATTATAAGATCGCTACTACTAAGCGTACTAAAGCCTCCGAAGGTCTTTAGCATATTTAGAACTAAATACGGGGTAGTATCGACCCCATGATCCTTTCTACTATGCAGCTCGAATTAGCTAATATTCCAAATAGGTCCTCTATAGCGACGACCTAAGACCTCACGAGGGCCCTCCGGGCCCGACTTTGCCCTATAGATATCGCTATATATAACTTCGTTCAGGAGGATTACTTACGCGCGCTTTACGATATAAATAGCACTATAAACCCGATCTAGTAATATAAAAGCTAGTATTACGCGTTTTTAGCTATAAAAGCCTATTTAATACCTAATATTTAAGGTATACTTAGTATATAAGCCTTCCTAAATGCTATTAGGATATAGATAGCACCCTCCTAGGCGGAATACGCTCGATTCGAGCTTTTAACTATATAAGAGGGTAGCTAGCTAACTAGATCGCTCGAAGAGTATGGATAACTCTTTATAATGATTATCCGTAATATATAGAATATTAACCCGGACTATGCCTCTAGTATATATGCTATACTTACTAGACGTCCGGAAGCCCGGCTAGCTATATAAGCTACTAGGGCTACTTCTAGACCCCCTTCCTAACTAGAGTTAGCTAATAACGACTAGACCCGTTACTTTTACTCTTATAGCTATTAGTATAAGTAGCGCCCTATTAAGTATTATTAGCTTGAAAAGGCGCTCTATAGCGAGTACCTTAGCTAACTAGATATCTAGGTATCTTCTAATAACGTAGAGGATATCTAGATCTGCTTTTAGCTCTAAGAGTAGAAGGATCTTATAGAGGAACTCCGATAGCGAGGCTAGCTAGAGGTAGCCCCTGCTACTTCCCTTAATATTATTACCTAGGATCCTAACTCCGATATATTTCGGAGCCCTCTAGCGTTAAGTATAGTCCGCTACTCGCATTAAGTATATTCCGCGGGGCTAAGGGATAGGTATAGTAGGCTGCTTATATTAAGTATAGTCCGTAGGCGGTTAGGATAGCTCCTCTATGTTAAGTATATTCTATAGGGGGGTAGGAATAGCTTCGTTTTGCCTCGTTTTCTTTTATATATATACTTTATAGGGCTTTTTAGAAGCGATAAATATATCGCTCCTAGGGGGGTATATTGCGAAGATATGCGTAGCAGGGGTCTTCGTAGGGGTATATATAACCCCTGCCCTCGCGATCCCTGCTGCCCTCCTTTTTTCCCATAGACATATACACGTTTTCATACACACGATGCCCTCTACCATACGTTACTCGCAATAAGAAGGATGTAATTTATTTCGATTTCTAGTAATAATATTACTAGAAATAGAAAATACTCTTTCTACTGGAGCTAAAGTAGAAGGAATTCCTAAGTATCTTCTAGCTATAATAGATAAAATAGGAAAAATAGTAGAATTACTCTTCTAATATACTAAGGGATCTATCTATAATAATAGTTAGTATAATATTAATATATATTATATAAATTAAATTACTTACGTTTGGATGAGCATTAGGCTCTCTAAAATAAGCAATATACTCTAGTTCTATATTTTCTATTCTAATATAGAACTCATTTTCTGCATCTGAAGTATTAGTAATATTATTATCTAATATTTCTTCATCAGATTTAACTTCTTATTTCTCGTTTTTAACCCTAACTATAGTTAGTATATACTTAATAATATCAATAAATATATGAACTTATAGTTCAAATTCTTCTTTTAATATATTAATAATATCAGCCTCTATATTATGATAATGATATAATAAACTATTATATTTAAAATGTAATCGTTTAACTCTAGGGTCTAGAATTATCCCTAATATATAAGGCTTATGTTTATTAGTATTAGAAGCAGTTAGCTTCTTATCAAAATAAGTAGATAGTTTTGTAAAGGTATCGAGGGGCTAAGAGCCACGGTTAGGTCAAACTAATAGCAGAAGCACCTAAAAGATAGGGTCCGTATTATTATACTACTTTTGCTTGCTTCCTCTAAGATCCCTTATTTCTAGCCTTTAGTAAGTATTTGCTAAGTCTTTGCTATAAGGGTTCTATACCCTAGACCTATAGGCCTCTCTATCCCTTTAGCTTATAATAGCTAAAGTATCTCCAGCTTCTCTAGTCTAGGTATCTAGTCCCTTATAATTATTCCCCTTCTAATTATAGTAATCCCTACTATAAGATCGGGTATTACGGGTTAGCCCTCTATTATTATCCTTCTTAGCTATCTAGGGTAAGCCCCGGTCCTTTACTTATTACTACTATTATTTAGCGTAGTATTTATTTGCTAAATATTTACTAAAAGATAGTAGAGCCTTTAGAGTTATAGATATAATAGCTAGGCTTATAGTCCTATTTCTTATAATTCCTCTCCTTTTAGGCCCTTTTATGCTCTCTATCCGGGTTATTCTAAAGGGATCCTATGATTTCCTTTCGAATAAGGGCGGTTATCCTTATAATAACCTCGTTTTTATTCTCCTATTATTCGCCCTTTATTTAGTAAGCACTTTTTTATGCTATGCCCTTATAAAGACTTCGTTTTTTTATCCTATTATTTCCTTTTAAAAGAGGGTAGTTATCCTAATAGTAGCTTCGTTTTAGTTCTCCCGTTATTTACTCTTTATCCGGTGAGCACCTTCTTATACTATGCCCTTATAATAACTTCGTTTTTTATCCTATTATTTCCTTTTAAAAGAGGGTAGTTATTCTAATAGTAGCTTTGTTTTAGTTCTCCCGTTATTCGCTCTTTATCTAGCGAGCACCTTCTTATACTATACCCTTATAATAACTTCGTTTTTTATCCTATTATCCCCCTTCTAAATAGGCATATTATAAGGCTATTAAGTAGGTCGGATAATAACTATTATTACTAATTTACTATATCTATCTCCTAGTAGGTAGCACCTATTATAGTAAGTAACTACTATTCTTTATTATCTAAAGTTATATCTACCTTTATAATAGTTTAGCAAGGTCTCTTTAGCTATCTATAAAATAACAGCTTTTTCCCACCCTAGGGTTAGTTCTTTTCCCTCCTTATTATAGTATATTATTTAATAACTACTTTTATATTATCTAAGCCCTTTATCGAGACTTCGTAGAACCTCCCTATCTTTTAATACTTCCTTAAATATTATAAGTACCGAGAGCCTTATTAGCTGACTCCTCGCTAAGTATAGCCCTACTAAGGCCGAACTTAGTAGTAGTAACTATTAGCATAATTAGGCGGGTAGTAGCAAACCCTGCGTTAGTTGCACCTTATAGCTCCCTAAGAATGCCTAGGTCGTCTACGCTTATTGCTACGATAGTAATTATATATATAAGTTATACTAGGTTCGTAGTATTAAGTGCTATAGGGTAAGTTTAATAACTATTTAGTAGAGGTATAGGCTAACTTTTCCTATTTCTAGATTCCTACTTATCTTATTAATACTACTCGTTTCTATTAGAACTAGGTTAAGCGTTATATCTATATAATTACTACTAGCTAGTATTAATAGCGCGAGATCTTCTATATCTTCGCAGCTATAAAGCAGGGGTAAGAGCTTCTCTAATACCTCTATAACTAGTTAGTAAACCCTGCTAGTCTTAAGCCTAGTTCTAAGAACTATAAGAACTAGCTTCTTGCTATAGGTATCGAGGAGAGTATAGCTTTATATACCTAGGTATATCTATAGGTTTCGCTCGAGGTAGGTTTTACCTTATAGTTAGTCTCACCCTTTTATTAGTCTAATATATATTTATAAGCAGCTTGCTAAGCTAAGGATAAGGTTCTAGTTAAGGAGATTATAATATAGCTTAATAATACTCTCCCTATTTACTTATATAATAAGACCTATATCTTTAAGTAGGCTACCTTTCTTAATAAGCTTACTAATATCCTAATAATATAGCTTTTAAAGAGTGATACCTATATATCTACGCTTCCTTTATAGGAGCCTTTAAAGGTCTAAGGTTCCTATATACTTCGCAATACTCACTACTAAGCTCCTATTATTATTTTTAAAGTTATTAATAATAATCCCGCGCCTCGATTAAATTCTTAGAAGAAGGTTAGTAATACCTTAGTAATAGCTTAGTAATACTAGGTTTATAATAATAAGGAGGATAAGTCCTCTGCTATAGAGGATAGCGACTCTGATAAAGCTATAGAGAGCGATAGTTAGGGTAGTAATAGTAATACTACTAGCGAGAGCTCTAAGGAGGAGAGCGAGGATAATAATAATAATAACGAGGGTAATAATAATAATAAGGAGTAGTAATACTAGCAGAACTTTAGCGAGAGTATGGTGGACTTCTATAGTAATATAAGGTTAGATACCTATAGGGTTTATATTATTCTTTATAGGGGGGGTCTTCTCTTTAGCGTTTCAGCTATCTTATAGTTAATTGACTTTTCTTATTAGTCTATATTACTCGTTATCCTATTTATAATATAATTTACGCTACTATTTCTTAAATCTAGCTAGGATTTATAAAGCATTCGCTAAGTATTCTTTAGGCTCCTAGGTATTATACTCTACTAGCTAGCCTTTCTATTTAACTAAATATAAGGAGCCTATTAGCACTTCCCTCTATAATATAATATCCTCGACTTCCTATTCCTCAGGGTCTTCTTTAAAGTCTAAGAGCTACCCCTTAGTAAGCTTTTAGTTATATTATAGCTTAAGTAGAGTAATAGAGAAGATATTATATACTCTGCTATACTTCTCTAGGAGTTATACTCTATAGGTATTAGGGCTTATAACTTCTATAACTAGTATAGGAATAAATCTTAGAGCGAGCTTTTACTAACCCTTTATAAAATAGAAGTTCTTTATTAAGAATCCTATAATATCTCTAATATAATATAATTACGCTTTTCTTCTAGTATTCGTATTCTTAGCTTATACCTTAGTTATATATTACTAGGTCTTAGCTATTCTTTAGCGAACCTCTATTAGCTTCTTAAGCTTTTTATTAACCCCTTAAGTCCTAATCTCCACGTTTAGCAAGTAGTAGTTAACTATTTGAGGGTAGTATCCTATAAGGGCCTTAAATAGGGATATGCTAATAGTAGCATATTTACTATTATTATATAAAAATTCGGCTTCAACTAGTTATATTGCCTATTAGTTGCACGAGCTTTCGCTAAACTTTATAAGATATATAGTTAGGGTCTAGTATATTCTTTTAGTCTGACTATCTATTTATAGATACTATATAATAGAGATATACCCTTCTATATCTTAGGCCTTAGTCTAGTCTCGCTAGAACTAGCTAGTGATTAGTTTATCTCGGTTACTAATAATAACCTCTAGCGTGCCGTATTAGCACTCGATCTCTTAATATAAGATCCTCGCTAAACCTTCAGCATCTAGTCGCTTAGTTATTACTAAGAACTATGCTACTTTAGTTATCTGATATATAACTATTAGAATTATATTATAAGTAACTCCGTTATCTTAGCAACTTTCTAGTAAGCTAGTTAAGAAGTCTAAGGAAATCTATTAGAATAGGTATACTAGTAGTTCTAGTATTTATAATAGCCTATATAGCTTATGCTATAGTATGCGCGCCCCTTAGCAGCGCGGGTACTTAGTAATATATCGCTATATATCCTCTATTAAATATAGCTAATAAAACTTTTATAAGATTAGCTTAGCTATCTTATTTACTCCTATATACCCTAATCTAGGCGTATTATAGTAGTTTTTTAGGATTTTATAGCAGAGGAATCCCTCTTCTAGGATAATAAGTCTTCTTCTAAACCAAAGGATATTATTCTTATTAACTTAGTATCCTTAGTATTCCCTAGTATCCTAGCGAACTTTAGCTGCAATATCTCTATAGAAGGGGTCTTTAGCCTATAGTCCTCTAACTATCTATTCGAGATCTGCGCCTAGTCGCAGCATATAAGCCGTTTTATTCTAAATAAGCTCCCTTATTATAGTATATAGGATATACTATTCTAGTATAATAACCCCAGCTCCCCTAAGTCCTCTAGCCTATTGCTATTCTCTTATAGAGCAGTTAGCATAGCATCTGCATATGCTTTCGTGCGGGTAATAGCGCTAATATATATACTCGTACGTAGTAGCTTATTAGTACCTATTATAGGGTAGTGCTAACTTGAGGGTGAGGATCCCTTAACCTTGGAGCTAGCCCTCTAGCAAGGTTCTTATATACTTCGCTAGATAGCTCGGGTATAGGTTCTCATAACTGCTATAGTTCTTTTAAGCTTAGTAATATACTAGTAAATATTTGCTAAAAGCTAGCTAATAAGCCTAAGTTTCTTTCTAAGGGTGGGAAGTATATTATCCACCTTAATATCTTCTACTACGTAGTTAGGGCGTTATAATAGTCTATCTATTAGATTAGTAACTCCTAACCTATACTAGATTTCAAAGTTAAATACTAATAAGTAATAGACCTATTGCGCGAGTCTTCTATAAATATCCTATATAGGTATAGCGAGTACTCCTTTTAGTGCTATATAATCTATAAGTACTACGAATTTCTTAGGGAGTCCTTATAAGTATTATACCTAGTAATCTAAACTTTCTATAATAGCAAGGAGTTCCTATTACCCTATAGCCTAGCGCTTCTCTATATCTAAGAGCTTCCTTAACTAGAAGGCTACTAGGTGCTAAACTATATTATACTTCTAAGAAAGCATGCTAGATACTACCTAAGTAAATATATTAGTCTTAACCCTAGTTTCTAACGTTAGGTTATAATATCTTAGTATTAGGGCTTTAGCGAATACTCTCCGAAGTATCTCAAATATAGTCTATATCTCCCCTATCTAGGCGAAGGCTCCTGACTTCGTGCTATTCTAGCTTCCTTTAAGCGCGCTAGTTATAAGGGCTGCGATATAAGAATATCTTATAATAAACTTATAGTAAAAGTTATAAAAACTAAGGAATACTTAGATATCTCGAAAAGACTTAGGTATTAGCTATTTAGCAACTGCTCGGACTCTATCCGGGTCTATCCTAATACTATCTTAGGTAATATAGAACCCTAGAAAATCCACTTCTATCTAGTAGAAGTCGTACTTCTTTAGTTTTATAAATAGCTTAGTAGCCCTTAGGTAGTATAGGATAGTATAGAGGTCCTTAGTATACTATTCCCTTATATCTAAGTAGATTAGAATATTATCTAGGTATATAATATAGCAGGTATTTAGAAGGTTAGCGAGTATTTAGTAAATATATACCTAGAAAGTTACTAGGGTATTCATAAGCCTAAATAGCATTATAGTATACTCGAAGTACCTATATTATATTCTAAACGCTATTTTCCACCTATCTGCTTTATTAATTGCAATTTAGTAGTATACCTCGCTTAAGTTAATCTTTAAAATAAACTTCGCTCTAGCAAGCCTATCTAGAAGCTTATTAATTAGTAGCAGAGGATAATAGTTCTTTATTATGATTTTATTTAATCCCCTATAGTCTATATATAGTTATAGGCTTCTATCCTTCTTAAGTATAAATAGCACTAATGCTCCTATAGAGCTAGTTAAGTAGTATATATAGCCTACCGCCTCTATATCCTAGATATACTTAGCGAGTATTTGCAACTACTCTACTAATATAGGATATATTAGTCTATACGGGGGTTCCTTGCTAGGTTTTAGTTTAATATAGTATATTACTCCCTTTAGCCTCGGAACTTTCTTTATATTCTCTTTATTAAAAATATTAGCAAAGTCTTAAAGTTCCCTAGGAATCTTCTTCTCCTATTTATTCTTTAGTAAGTCTTTACTTAAGGACTCTATATCCTTCTTATTAGAGCTTATAATACCTATTAGATATATAATATAAGCCTATTAGCTATTCTCTATAATCTCTTAGATAATTACCTCTAGCTTAGCGAGCGAGAGGGGTTTATATAACTAGGTATATATATAGGTATTTATATAAATACCTTCCTATCCTATTAAGTTATTAGATAGAAGGATATCTCCTGCTCCTTTAGGGCGAGGGCTTATAATAAAAGCCTAGCGAATCTTCTATAAGTAACTCTAACTATCTATAAGGAAGAATATAAGCTAGTAGACCTTATTTATAGGTATAGGCCTTCCCTAGAAATCTACTAATTTAAGGGCTATAATACTAATAGCCTCCTTTAGTTAGAGCCTCTCAACGAGGTCTTCTTATATAATATCTACTACTATATAAGTATTTATATTAACTTCTAGTTCGACTTCGCTAGATGCTTAGAGCGCTAACGCCTATCCCTTAATAGTCTATCCTACTAGAACCGAGGTGATTTCTAGCGTAATACCCCTCGGGGTTATATCTATACCTATTTATTTCCTAAGTCTTTAGTATTAGTTATACTAGGTATTATAATCGCACTTATCCTACCCCGCCTTAGGTTTAGGTTCTAATTACTACCTATTAGCTGCGCACGGGGTTCGGTATAGTTAGGGGAGATATAGCTATACTTCTTATAGTTATAGCATTAGGGTCCCTAGGAGTTAATAGACGTACTACTAGTGCTAGGCATTATATAAGTATCTACTAAGTAGTTATTCTAGGATAGGGTCTCTAGGTAGCAATCCCTTAAGTCTATTAACCTAAGGGGTTATAAGCTGCTCTTATAAGGGCGGTCTAGAAAGCCTAAGTATAGTCGCTTATATAACTCGGAATAGCTAGTAGATATTCCCCTATATCTCCCTTCTATAATCTCCTATAATCTCTATATATATAGGGCGATAGTATATATATTAATATAGTTAATATCCTGCTTAAAGAGTTCGTCCTTTAGGGTCCTAATAAGGCCCTAAAAGAAGGTATACGCCTTTATATTACTAGTACTTAGCTCGCTAAGTGCTTAGTTAATAGACTCCTACTAAGCCTAATATATAATTAGTTTCTTATTATCCTTCTAGTAGTACTATCTTAGAGTATTATAATAGTTCTATTCTTATAGCTTAGGCGTAATATACTACCCTCTTATAAAAATTCTAAAGTCTTCCTATTTAAGGTCTATCTAGTTCCCTAACTTATCTATAAATATTTAATAATAATTCTACTATTCTATTTATAAGGTATGCTCTATTATACTTAAAGCTTACTAGATATATTAGCTATTAGAGTAACTAGGGCGGTGCTTATAAGCCTCTTTAACTATAATAAGCTAATCTTCTCTTATTATGCTAGTAGATTTACTAGTAAGGTACGCTATATTATAATTCGGGGGTTTTTTATAAACCTTAGGCAATCGCTTAGTAGGAGCTCGGTTGCTTAATATAGTAGCAATTAGCTCCTATTAGTTAGCTATTATAGTTATAATCTATCGTATTAGCACTTAGCTAGTTGCTTTATCTAGCCCTCTAGCTTAGGCTAGCCTATTAGCTATAGCTATAGACATCTAGCCTGTTAGCCCGTCTAGTTTATAGGAAGGGGTCTTATATACCCTATTCTCCCGCATATACTTAGCATCTATATAGCAAGTATTTAGCATAAGTAGCTTATTCTCTTCGGGGCCCCTAGCCTTACTTAAAGCATAGCTTCTTACCTCCCCTTATTAGCTCGTATTATCCTCTGATCGCTCGCTAGGGTTAGCTTCCTTATAAAGGTTCGTATAGGCTATTTCGCTCTGCTCTTAGCGAATATTAGGTATAAGTTCTTTAGCCTAATTAATAGGCGTTGCTCGGGTATATAGTATTATTATTATTACTAACCTTCCTAAAGCAGGGTAGAAGCAAAAGAATTATAAAGGTATCGAGGGACTAAGAGCTATAGTTAGATTAAACTAATAGTAGAAGCACCTAAAAGATAGGGTCTATATTATTATATTACTTTTGCTTGCTTCCTCTAAGATCCCTTATTTCTAGCCTTTAGTGAGTATTTGCTAAGTCTTTACTATAAGGGTTCTATACCCTAGACCTATAGGCCTCTCTATCCCTTTAGCCTATAGTAGCCGAAGCGTCTCCGGCTTCTCCGGTCTGGGTATCTAGTCCCTTATAAGTTTATCTACTCCTGCAGTTAAGCTATCTAATAAGATAGTATAATAAGCAGCCTATAAAGATATTAATATATATATATTAAGTACTTACTAATTCAGGTCGTCTATATCTCATGTCTCTAAACTTTAATATTAACTCATTAAGCTTTTTATATATTTTATTAATATATAAAAACTTTTCGTTAAGTTAATATAAAGCTGAGATTATAAGCGAATAGAAGGCTTTAAGAAGGTCTCGGATATATATTTTAAATCTTCTAAAGCTTTAAATTCACTTTTAGTAGAAAAGAGCTTTTTAAACTCTTTATTACTAGTATAAGTAAAAATATACTCTAAAGGCTCTCTTTGCTCTAGAGTAGTATTTATTATATTATAAGTAGAATTCCACCTAGCAAAATTATCTATAATATTATTAGTAGATATTTAATAAATATATATTATAAAAGAAATACTTACCTATAAGTATAACTCTTTTTTTATAGTTAGAAAGTAAAGAGCCTGATCTCTTAGCTCTATCTATACCTTCTAAAAATAATCTTTTTATCTCGCTAGTATATTAAACCATAACGCAGATTTCACATATACGGTTAATTGAACCTATATATATAATAGAGAATTTAAATATAATACTTACTACTTAAAAAATTCTCTTCTATAGAGAGAATATTATCCTCTACTACTAGATTATTATTAATTATACTAATATTTCTATTAGTAGAATCTAATAATCTTTCTTATATAGTAGTATTAGATATAAAATCTTTTAATATATCTTATACTACTATATTAATAATATGAGCAACATATCTAATATTATTTTTAAATCTTTTATTTAAAGATAACTTATAATTACCTTTAAAAGAATCTAAAAACGTATTATTATTAGATGCATTATCTGTAGTAATACTATATTATAGTTAGTATATATACTTTTAAAACATATAATATATACTTACCTAAAAATAGAATCTAACCTTAGATTACTATACTCTTTAAGAGAATCTAAAATCTCTTTATATAAGTAAAGGCCAGTATGAGCCTCTTTAAGGTCTTTAAATACTATATATATACATGTATATTAGTATTATATATCATTATATATAAATGGTATTTACCTACCTATAAGCTTATATATAAGCTTAAAATCGCTATTAATATAGCTCAATATTATACCTAAATAGGCATCTTGAGGCCTAGAAGTCCATATATCTAAAGTTAAGGAAAATTTTCCTAAACTTTTAATATTTTCTAGGATTTCCTTATCTGTAATAGATTGAAATCTACTATAGGTAATATTCAGTAAATCTTTAATTTTATGCCTATTTATAAATAAGGATTAGACCTATATATATATATTACTATATATTATATGTATATAGATATAGTATAAATATTAAGAATTTACTTACTTATTATAATAATTTAATAAGTCTTTAAAAGATTTAGAATCTAATAAAGAAAAAGCTAGATTATTTTCTACTATTAGATTTAAAATCTTTAAAGAAGCCTCTTCTTCTATAAATTCTATAATAGTACTAGTTCGAGGTCTTTCTCTACTTTCTATAATAGAAAAAGATCTAATAAATAACTTATTTTCAAAGATATAAGCCTTACTAGCTTCTAATTTATAGTCCTCTTTATTATATAAAGAGTCCTTGAATTTATCACTAGTAAGGTTAGTAGTACTACTAATATTAGTAGTAGACTGAGTAACGGAAGGGCTAGAAGCCCTACTAGGTAAATCCATTATAAAAGAATATTTATTTTATAAGAATATAAATAGTACTTTAAAGAGGTTATGATAAAGGGTATTAATAGTATAATTATACTTATTAGTATAAAGAGAGAAAGAAAAACGAGGCTTTTAAGTAAGGGGGAGGCCTAGTTTTATAGTTAGCTAGGGATTTCATTACTTTCTATAGTATTATTAATACTTAATTAGTATTAATAAAATAAAATTAAGTATTAATAATAGCTAGCTAAGTATTATTAATATTAATAATATAGTATTACTAAGTAGAAGTTTCTAAAAAGATACAGAAGTATATAGAAACTACTAGAGTTCTATTACTAATATAGGATTACTAATAGATTACTAATATATAAGTATATATTTACTTATATAATAGCTTTATTATAGCTATAGTTATAGTTACTATTAATAGTATATTATAGAAGCTTCTAAAAACCTATAGAAAGTAATAGTAACTAAAAGAATATTAAATAAACTAAAAGAAATAATATTATTAATATTAATTAATAGTATATATACTACTATAAATAATTTAATAATTTTTTTTAGGCTTTTTCTAGAATTTTTAGAATAATATAACTATATATTCTATTTATAGTAAAAAAGTTACTATAAATAGTATATTTTATACTAATTAGTATATTAGTAGTATACTAATACTAAGCTAGTATTTAACTAGTAATACTAATACTAGACTAGACTAATACTAAATACTAGTAGTATTTTTTCCAACCCTGGTCTTAACTGCTGCGCGATAGGCCCGCCTTGAGGTACGATCGACTGCTGTCAGCCATGCTGGCTACGTTTGGTGCAGCTTTGGGCCTCAGGAGGCAGACATTACTGGCGATCCGCGCCATTGTTGCAAACCGGCCGTAATCTACGACATGAGGAAAGGCGCGAGCAGGGAGATACCATACCTGGCGAAACGATTGACCACAGAGCCATCCTTGGGTTCACCTGCCTCTGCATGGGTTGCAGGACCGCGTGCAAGCCGTCGTCTACATCTGCGCAGTGAGCCCAAGGCCTTATCTTACGTCGTCCGAGGACGCCATTTCTCTTTTCATACCCAAAACTTTGACTCTTGGCTGGCAGCCTCATGGCAGAGTCGCGCGGCATCCCAGAGCCGACTTCAACCACAAAGGGCTTAAATTGCGTGTTGCAACTTGCAAGGGTCTTGAATCGCGCAGTGCAGATATCCGGGATGCGGGAGTCACTGATCCGCAACCCCTCCATCGACATTGTGCTCTGTCTTCTTTCACGGTATCACCAAGTGTCTCCTTCCCCTGGGCAATCAGGGCAATTGAGGCACAGTAAACAGCGTGGACTTCATTGCATACCTCTGCATGTCACTCATTCGATCGCGGGCAACTTGAGCGCCTGACTTCATCGATGTAGAAGCTTACTGTAGTATGGCGGGGTTGCTGCCTTCCAAAAAGCCCTTCAAGACATCAAACGTGGAGTGTGAGGACCAAAGTCACCGCCGTAACTGCTGATGCATTCTTTTCTTTAAGTAGAAAGTTGCACCGTTCGTGCCGGGGTTTGTCGATGTTCCTGCATGGAAAGTGTTGCGACTTTGGCGCCGAATGCAAGAAGGCGGATACTCGTCGTCTGCCCTGTGCTTCGGAACCAAGGGTGTGATCTTCTCCCTAGTACTAGCACTGGTACTAGAGAAAAGTGACTTTAGGGTGGTATAAAAGTTCTGCTGCAGCTAACCGCCCTAGTACTACGCAGTACTAGAGCCTAGTATGCAAAGAGGGTGACTTTTAACCCTCTCCGCATACTAGACTTTTTATATAAGAAAACGTTAGTTTTTCTAGTACTTATACTAGAGCATAGGAGGTATCTTATAGATATAGAGTAAATTTTATATAACTTCTGAGCGGGGATGCTACTTCTTAATCGGGGCAGATTTATAAAGTAAAAGAGGTACTACGCCCCACTGCGCGCTCCCTATCGCCCTTAACTGCATTTTTCTCCAGTACTAGTGCTAGTACTGGGGAGAAGATCACACCCTAACAAGCCAGCCGAAGCAAATCGTTATGCGGTTTCCTCATACAAAGAGCGTCTGCTGCCCGGATGTCTACAGCATCTAGAATCTCCTAAGAAGAGGAAGCACCACAATTGCAACGACAGTCCTTTGCACTGAACACCCTACGAGCTGTCATCCGCAATTACTTGCTCACCATAATGGGCTCTGCCATCAATCACTCGACGCTTGAAGAGTTGAACCGCGCCGAGACGAGGGTTCTCCTCGATGCCGTCGACAGACTGTCTTCTATAGGCGTAGGTGATCGCTGGTCTTCCACCAATCATCGTCGTCGACCAGTCGTCCGGGAAGTCATCTATGCTGGAAGCCATCGCCCACGTTCACTTTCCGGCCCACGAGGCCGTTTGCACCCGATATGCGACCGAGTTAGTTCTTCAGCCCAGCAGTCACCCATCCATCAATAATGCGACAATTCAGTTCGCAGATAAAAACAAGCCGCCTCACTCACTACAAGTGTCGGACCTCGGTGTAAAAGCAGTCGAGCGGATTATCAATAAAGCAAGAGAGCAGATAGGAATCTCAGACGCAGATAGCGGGTTTTCTAGAGACGTTCTGCGGCTTAGAATATAAGGCCTCAATATATATCCTCTTACTTTAGTCGATCTGCCTGGCATTTTCCATACAGCTATCGCCACGTAATTAGCTGAGGACCTATCGACTGTTATAGGGCTTATTGAGAGCTATATAAGAAAGTCTAATAGCATTATTATAGCCGTTATTGCTGTAAATAATTAACTCGCTAACTAAGTTGTTATAGCGAAAGCAGAAAAACACGACCCGGAAAAGGTCCGTACGCTTGGTGTGATCATAAAGCTACGAAGGTCGCGGTCAAAAGTATTCGTACATCAGGGGGGCCCTGCCGCCGTGCGAGTATAGGTAGGTTTTCGTGGTTTTAACTATAGTCGATCTTTTGCCTGATTTAGCAGCAACTTTAGTTATAAAAAACGAGGATACCCTAACTAAAAATTAGCTTATACTATTATTTTAGATTAAACTACTCTTTTTGATATAATTATAGAAGGGGGGGAGGGGGGGGGGACCCTACCTCATAAGAAGATGCTACTAATACTACTACGTAATACTAGTATTCACGATACTAGTAAAGTCGAGAGAATAGGATCTTAGTACTTATATAGGGATCCTAACCCTATAGGGGTTAGGCTAGGTATCGATTGCCTAGCTATATCGAGACTTCGAGATGCCCCGTAGCAGGTTTACTTCGATATAGGAAAAAGCTATTAATTATAGATAGAAACCGGGGGAGCCCGTACTTGAGGCATTCGTTATAAATGCCCCGCGAAGTAGGTGTCACAGTCTTCCTACTAGCCTGGGGCTACAGTAGGGGTCGCTAAGACTGCGAGTGAAACAAGGAAAAGAGCAATATAAGCGTGAATAATAACAAATAGTATAATAGGCAATTATAGGTATATCGTAATATATTCTATAATAGCTAAGCCTTCTAAGCTTATTTACTAGAAGTCTCCTACTTAAAGGATAGGCGTTAAGCCTAACTATAGTTATATAGAATATTATATAATAGCTAACTATATTACTAAAAGGCGTGTAATATATACCCCCTTTTTAAAAAGCAATTATCCTAATTGCTATTACTATCGATCTAGGATATATACGCTTAATATTCCCTTTTCTCCCTCTTTATATCCTAATTATTAGAAATTACTATAGCGTTATTAATTAGTTATCACGTGTTGCGATATCCTCACTTTGAGCTGCAGCCTCACGGCCTACCACGTAACATGCAGTATTATATAAGCTGTACGTGTGGATATTAACCCGCGATGCGGGTAACCCTTCCGAATAGTTACTTTAATAATATACCTTTTATTCCTAATAACCTGTATACTTATAACTCGCAAGAGTTATAAGCCTAGCTCTAATAATAGCTTAAAAAACCCTTCTACTATAAGTTATATATAGGAAACCTATTCCTACCCTTTTTATTAATTCCTTTACTATCTTTATCTATTATATCCTCTATTAATAATAAGATTCCCCTTATAAGAGATATTCTCGCATCTAGAAGTAACTAGCCTGCGTAGTATACCCGTTTCGAGTTCTATACGCACCTAAGAGGCTTCTAGGATTATATTAACCTAGATATAGATAATCGCCCTAACCCTTTATAAGTAACTATAGCCCTAAAGATCTCTAAGTTTATTACTAAGCGCTAAGCTCTCCTAAATATAAAATACTAAGAAGAATATACTAAGTAGGCAAAATAGTATCTAGAGGAGGCTAAATATCTAATAGAGGCTCCCGAGAGCGCTCTAGAGAACGTCTATCTAACTATAGAGACCTAGGGAAGTGAGGAAGAAGTGAGCATTATTCCTAATAGGATAGGGGGATCGTCCTCCCTCCTAGAATCTCTATAAATGCCTTAGATTGCTATTTATAAGGATATAAAAACGGACTATAATATAGTAATTAAGGATTATATAGCGACTTCCTCGGATCAGTAGACCCTCTTAATACGTTACTTTAACCTCTAGATATAGGTTAATAAGATAGTCTCGAACCCTATTCTAACTAATACCGAATTAGCTATCCTAAATAATAATACCTAGCTAAGGGTAACTCTATAAGCCCTTATATGCGAGATTAAGAGGCAGCTCGCACCTATAACGCTTATAGTTACTAATATAGCTTGCAAAAACTATCTTTAATCGCTTAATAAAGCTAATTTAAATATTAACCCCTCTACTTAATATATAGAGTAGTATTATTACTATATAGAAGCAAAAAGACTTAATATCCCAGAGGTCTAGGGAGAACTCGTATCGCAAACCTTCCTCGAAGCAGTTAGATACTAACTCGCCCTAGACTAGGCTCGCACTAAGCTTATGCAGCTCGTTATAAATACTAGTTTAAGGCTTCTAATACGTATACTAGAATAGTATAGGATTATCTTCTCAGCCCTAGCTTATGAATACTCGCTTGCTAAGGGCTCTTATAGATCGAACGCTCTATTTACTACTTTAGGTAGAAGGTCTAATAACCCCTCTAATGCATATCTTAATAGCTACTTATATAGAGAAGAGCATTCTTAGACCCCTGAGATATATAAGCACCTAGAGTATGCTTATAAGGGATCCTATAGGTTCTATTAGATCTCTATAGATAATAAAGAAGCTTAGGAAATCCTTTCTAGGCTTAATCGAAGCGAATAGTCGAATATAAGGGCTACTATTACGCGCAAAGGATAGATCTCGAACTAGATAAGTAATACTAACTATAGAAGAGGCGGATCATGCAGCAGAAGAGGCCGATAGCATAGAAATAGCAGTAGAAGAAGTAGTTAGAATAATAGATATAGCTAGGGGTCGAATACTAGAGTCCTATCTAACGTCGTGGCTATATTAATCGATCTATAAAGCCTTCTTAAAGTAATTATACTAGGGATATACTTGCTTAACGCCTCTGCCCCGCTGCATATCTTCTCGCGTAGTATAGTCTATAATAACTGCAGTGCTATATACTTAGTTAACAATAAATCGCTATTACTAGATAACTCCTATGTGGAGTCTAGCCCGGAAGATATTATAGAAGCGGGTACGACCCGGATCCTAGTTATAGGCTAGGGAACCCGCATTCTCAAAGGGATCTTCAAGGGTTAATATAGATAGGGGTCGGGCAATCTCATACTTAAGAACGTTGCTTATATTAAAGGTTTTTATATTAATATTATATCTAAAAGTCGGCTTAATATATAGAAGATCTGGTTTTATAGACTTAACTATACTTTACATACGGGAAACCTTGCTCAAAGCGTAGTTATCGCTATACTAATCCGAAAGCACGATTTAGTCTTCCTTAAATATAACCCCCTTTCTTCATACCTTCTTAAAAGTATGCTAGTGAGTTTCATATATATCATTACTATAACCTAGCTAGTAAAAGCCCCTTATAGATAAGATATATATAACTATCGCAGAGATCGATTAGATAACGCATACCTATAGTATCTTCGTTCTAGGTACTTAAGCCCTAAGGCTCTTAAATGCATAGTTAAGAACGTTCGGGGGGTGAAGATATATAGCCTAATGCAGATATAATGCGAAATATATGCTAGAACTTATGCAAAGAAGGTTATCTCGCGCTTAAAGTTAGAAAATAAAGCGATTTATCTATATTATTGCATCTTCTAGGATATCTTCTATTACCCTTTTAAAGCGATATTAGGAGCCCTCTATATCCTAATTATTAAGGATGAATACTCAGGCAAGCTATAGGGTTTCCCCCTAATGCGATATTCGCTTGAGGAAGTCTTTATAATACTCTTCTACTTTGAACGCTAGGTTAGAAGGTAACGTGGATTAGCGATTTATATTATCTACTAGGATAATAAGATAGCTATAATCGCTATTAATAGCAGCATGCGCTATTAACGCTAGGCAAAGAATAATAGAATCGTACTCGAGATACCCCTAGTAGATATAAAGGAGCTAGTAAGCGGTTTAGAGCGTGCTAGTCAGGAGGCGATTCTAAGAGGTATTAAGATATAAGAAGGAGCTAATCTTCCCCTAGAAATATAGCTAGAATTAACTCTCGCAGGGATTCACCTTTTTAACTAATCCCTATAGCAAAAGACTAATTAGAAGTTGCTAAATTAAGTTGAAGAAGAATAGTATACTTAATACTTCTATTAGTAGGCCCCTTCCTATATATCTATGATTAGGAGAGACCTTTAGCTATACTAGGGATAGATATATATATATAGCTATTGTGCATACCCGCTCGAAAAGGAACGAGAAAAAGGATAAGGAAGAACACACTATAAGGTATATCCGCGGGGATACGTTAGATACCTAGTTAGGTATATTAATAACGCATATAACTTATATAGGATCTGGGTGCCCGCGCTTAAGAGAGTGATTATTATACATAACGTACGGTTTAATAAGTCGAAGTTCTACTCGAAAGAGGACGAACATATAGCAATACTAGCTGAGATTATATATCGTATTATCGAATAGGAACTAGAGCTTAAGTTATTTCTAAATTTAGTACTCGAGCTTCTAGGTATATAGGAATAGGCTAATAACGTAATAGAAGATACTCTCGAAGAGCAAGAGACCTTAGTTATATAGTTATAAGACGTTATAATATATAAGGAGACCTAAAAGGAGGCTCTAGGAGGTCTTCCTACCCCTAAATATACTCCAGGACCCTAAGTTGCAATTAGGAGCTAGAGAGGGGAAGCTAATATACTAAACTTATCTCATAACGAATCTCGCGAATAAACTAAGGAGGTTATAGATATTTCAGAGGGGGATAATAGTACTTATACTACTCCTAATAAAAGTTAGAGTGAAAATAGTAGACCCTAAGTTCAACTTAGAATACTAGAAGATATAGATAAAGAGAAGAAAGCGTTAATACCTCCTGAGGACCCTTCTAAGTCGAAAGATAAGATACTTAGAGTTATAAACCAGGCGTATAAAGCAAAGGGCTTAGAAGAGGCTCCTAAAAGAGCTTATAATTAGAAGGATTATAGAAAGGCAAGCCGTTCGAGCTAATATAATTAATAGCCTCTAGAGCGATTTAGAGACTTTATTTTATTTATTAATAATATCTCGGGGACCTATTCTAATATAACTAATAAGAGATATAAGTTAGAATAGTTATTCTCTAAGATTAATTACTAGGAAAAGGTTATTCCTATTAAAGACTAATACGCCTAAGAGGCCTTCTTTATAATATTTATACCTAATATAAAGAAGGTAGTAGAAGAAGGTTCTTCTAGGTATACGACGCTTTATTTATATATATAAAGTTATATTAGAAATTAGAAATAGGAGTATAATAACGAGGATTTAGAACGAGATATATATATATCTAAGCTCTAATCGCCTCCCTAAAGCTAGAAAGAACTTCTAACGCTTCTAATATATCTATACAAGCGCTTTATAGAGGTAGCAAAGCTTGAAATCAAGAAACTATAAGAAAAAGGAACGTAGCGAGAAATCGACTAATAAGCTGCACGATTAAGACCCCTACCCCTGAAATAGGTATTTATATATAAGGTTAATATAAATAGCAATCTAGAGCGTTTTAAGGCTAGGATCTACATATAAGGAGACCTCTAGCAGAAGAGCAGCCTAGAAAACATATATATAGCGACTCTCGCTATGAAAATGTTTCATATTATAATAGCCCTAGCAGCTCAATTCAACCTTAAAGTATAGCAATTTAATATAGATAACGCTTTCCTAAATATAGAGAGGGACCTAAATAAACCTCTAATTTACTATTAACTCCTAGAGGGTTTTAAATATAAAGGAAAGTATATTAAACTTAATAAAGCTTTATATAGCCTTAGAAATACGCTGCTTCTTTAGTATAAGTATTTCTTAATAACTCTAAAGAAGCTAGGACTCGCCCTAAGCCTAGAAGAGGTATATCTCTTCTAGGATCCTAAACGTCGGGTTCTAGTTTTATTCTATATAGATAATATTCTCATTCTATACTACTAGGAACACTCCTCTAGAGCGAAATAGATTATAGATAGGCTAAAAGCTGAATATAAACTTAAAGACTAAGGTGCTATTAAGTATTACCTCGGGATCTAAGTAGTTAGGGATCGTGCAGCCCGGAAGGTCTATTTAGTATATAACTTATATATTAAGAAGGTTACTAAGCGTTTCGATCTTTAAGAAGGAATATATCCTATAACCCTATTACCCCTTATAGAACTTAAGAAGAACGAGGAATAAGCTTCTCCTATATATATAAAAGAGTACCAAGAGAAAGTTAGTTCTATACTTTATTTAGCAATAATAATATATCTAGATATAGCTTTTATAGCTATATATCTCTCATAGTTTCTTATAAACCCTTCGTTAGCTTATATAGTAGTAGTTAACTAGACGATCTAATACCTCTATATAACACGATTCCTCGCTCTTTACTTCGGAAACATAGGGGGTATATAAGCTCTCTAGATTATAGGTAACGCTTTATTTATAGATAATAAAGAAACGTAGAGATTAGCCTAAGGATATATTATATTCCTATTTAGAGGTGTGATATATTAGAAAGCTATATATTAAAATACTATTATAATATCTATAATAGAAGTAGAGCTTCTAAGCCTTAAGAATACTATAAAAGAGGCGATAGTACTTAAAAGACTCTTCTAAGATATAGTATTAAATATAGGAAAAGACGCCTAGAAGATTAACTATAATAATTAATAGATAATCCGACTTATAGTTAGTAATAGAGAACGTATTATAACGCATCTCTGCTATATAGATATCTAGAACGCGTAGTTATAATAGGAGTTCTAAAAGGGTAGCTTTAATATAGCCTATATACCTATAGACTTAATACCTACTAATAGTCTTATAAAGAACCTTTCTAGAGGCAAGTTTAAGCACTTCTGCGCGCTACTAAACCTAGTAGATATATATATACTTATTATAAAGGATATAAGGTAGGAATAGTTAGAAATAAAGGGGTATAGCAGCTGAGAAAAGTCTATATTTAGCCCTATAGCTAGGAAGCCTAATTTAGCTTATAAGAGCCTAAAAGCAAGTCTAAAAATACCTAAAGGTAAATATTATCCTAGGCTAAAGCCCTAAATATATGTAGAAACCCCTAAACCTAATAATAAGCTTAGCCCTAATAAGCGCGAGAGGAAGTAGCGAATATATCTAACTAGCTCTGCTAGTATTAGGCTAAGGTAGCTATAAGGAGTCCGCTAGCTATAGCAGGGCTAGGGGGGACCCCCTATCCACTATTAGATAGAGAGAAGATAGCAGGTATAGCACTAGGGGTAATAGGCATAGTAGAAGAGGTAGTAGGCATAATAAGTATAGCAGGAGCTAGAGGAGTAGCGAGCGCAGGGGCAGCTAGGAGTGCAGGAGTAGATATAATAGGAGCAGGGGTCTTAGTAATACCGCTCTAGGCAAGGGCGAGGGCGTACTAGATACTAGCTCTCTAGTAATTGAGATCCTATATATAAAGTTAGAAATAGATTAAAAAACGCTTCTAAAGCTTAAAAAACGCCTCTAATATTAAGAGATACTTCTAAAAGAGCATTATACTTATAGCCTAGGTTATGGAATTAGACTCTATAACCTCCTAGAGGTAGCAGGCAAAGGGTATTATAATAGGTACTAGAGGGGTATAGGGATAACTACGAGAGGTAGAGGTATATAATATATACTAATTCTTCTTATAGCGCTTCGCACTAGAGGTGCTAGCAGCTGCAGGCGTAGGGTTATAATAATAACCCTAGGTCTTACCTGCGAGGGCAGATCTAAAGCACTCCTCATAAGGGATATTATAGTAGTTAGGTCCTCGGGGAGCTATTTTTAAACGATTAGTATAACGCTTCTACTATATAAGACGCTCTAGATAGTATATATATAGGGTATTATACTCGCCCTTATCCTCAACCTCCTCGATATAGGGATAGGGGGGATAAGGGGGGGGAGGCGCGAGGGGGGCAGGGGGCGTAGCAGACTCCTTATTATTATTATTATTAGAAATAGGGGGGGGATTACTAGTAGTAGTAGTATTAGTAGTAGCCTGCTTATGCTCACGCTTATACGCTATGCGCACGCAGGTAGTAGCTTTCTTCTTAGAGATAGGTATTATAAATTCTAATTTATAAAATAGTTAGTAAGGATTCTAATAATTATATCGAACGCTTTAATAATTATTTTAATAATATATAAGTATTATAGCGAGTAATTTAGGATTTTTAAAAACTTACCTTTATAAATTATAAGTAGTCTAAGGAAGAAAAATTCGATCGCAAGAGGGTGCGAGAGGTCTTATTTACCTCTGCTACTCGCACCTAATAGCCTATACTAACTATATTAGGAAATTTCGTTAATTCTGAGAGTATTTATAACCCGCCTTAATAACTAAGCAACCCTATTGAGCACTCTTATGTTCTATAAATATAACTATAAACGATATTTTTATTTATTTATTTACTTTATTACTATAAAAGCTATTTTTATATGTTTTATATAATAAATTTAGACGGGTTTTAGGTATAAGGTAGTAAGGAACGCGTTTTTTAGCTATCTATAATATCTAAGGGGGTATATTATAATATCCTCACTTTAAGCCGCAGCCTCACAGCCTACCACATAACGTGCAGTATTACATAAGCTATACGTATAGATATTAACCCGCGATGCGGGTGACCCTTCCGAATAGTTACTTCGACAATACACCTTTTATTCCTGATGACCTGCGCACTCGTAACTCGCAAGATCACGCTAGTAGAGGAGTATATCGAACTTAGATATCTACTAGCGCTTAGTAGCGCTATTATTACTAGTATCGCTTAGTATAAGTTACTTATCGCTAGTATACTAGAGACCCTCGATTATAGTATAGAGGTTTGCAATCTTAGCGCAAAGGCTTGCGATCTCCTTAGTCTTAATTATATCAATAGCTATGCGAATCTTATTAGTAACTACTTACTTAGATATGCTATCGTTCTTAAGTTTAGCGAGATGCTTACTAATAGTATTAATATTAATAGTATCTATATTAGCTATATTAGTCTCTATGGTATCGAGGCGAGGAAGGATTTCCTATTAGATGCTATTAATAATAATATTAATATTACCCTTAGCCTTATTAGCGAGGTCCTTAGCGTTTTTAGCGTCCTTATAAGCTAATAGGTCTATAGTAGTAATATTACTAATATTAATAAGCGGGGCGATAGAAAAGAGGTCGATACGGTTTATTATAATAAGATTATTAGCGATAATTCTATTAGTATAACTATAGGTATTATAAAAGTATATAGCGAGGACCTAGGTATAACTAGGGAGAAGCTTGCTATAAGTATTATTATTAATATATATATTATATACTTACTTAAGGGTATCCTAGATATATCTAATATAGAGGTTAGAAGATATATTCTTAGAAGGCTCGATACTATTGAGGATTTTCTCGATCTCCTTAATAAGGATAGCATCGGGGTAGTATAGAAAGGCGTTATTAATATAAGCCTTTGCCTTATTGATTTACTAGCGCTAGGCTATAGGGCTAGGGCAGCCCTTCTTAGGAGTCTTATAAGGGGTAATAGCTATGGTTTTAGCTAGAGTAGGCTCCTCGATATTAGTAGTAGTGCTAGCGATAATATAGACTAGCTTAGTAGCCTGGGTATTGTTATTCTAAACGTTATTAGCGTTATTATCGATAACCTCCTCGTATTAGGTCTTAGCATCCTTAGTAAAGAAGTTCTTCTTAGCTACCTATTTACCCTTCTTATAGTCTTTGCGGGACTTCTTCTTCTTAGTAGCAGACTTATAAGTCTTAACTAGAGTGCTAAGGTTAATATTATAATTACTAACTTAGTTATTACTAACTTAGTTATTACTACCTTAGCGCGGGGAGATAGGGTTAAGCACCTTATTATTCTAGGGGTTAGCACCCTTATCTTAGCTACTATTATTATTAGATAGGTGAGAGGATGGGACCTCGTAGTTGTTAGTAACTTCCTTACCTTTAGAAGCTATTATTATAATAGTATTAGTTAAGCTAGCGTTTAGGAGGCTATATTTAGCAGGTTGGGATAATATTATTACTTATTATAAGAGGTCTATTAAGTAATAATTAGTATATAGGAGAGAAATAAATAAATAAAAAGTATAGGTATGCCTAAATAAAAGTAGGTAGGTATAGTAAATAGAAGGAAGGTATAGAAGGAGAGGAAAAAAAAAAATTTTATAATAAGGGTTAGTAAGGAAGGCGTATAAAAGTTAGCACCTGCTACTCCTTCCTTAAGATAAAGAGATCGAGGGAAGAGTAGTTAAATAGTAAAAAATAGTAATAATAAAGGGAAAATTTATAATCCTAATATTAATTCAGGGTATATATATTTATCTTATTAAAAGGATAGGAAAACTAATTAGTTATATATAAGGTGCGCACCTTCTTATAGCTCTTTTAGTATCCTAGTTAAGGGGGAATTTAGCGTTATATTTATTAATAATATTATTTATATTAGGTAATAGGGAGTCTCTTTATTCCTAGGTATTATCTTTTGCTATAAAGCCCTTCTATTAGACGAGGTATTTAATAATAGGTTTATAACTCCTCTATAAGACTCTTTATTTAATAATATAGTTAAGTTCCTACTCCTTACTACTATTAACCTTAATAGGCTTTAGTAGTAGAGTCTTATAGTTAAATAGGTCTTCTCCCTAGGCTAGCTTATATAGCTAGGCTATAGAGAGGATTAGGTGAACCCGCTAGTACTTAGGAATATCTACCTTATAGGCGAGAGGACTAATAATATACTTAATTTAGAAGGGTCTTATCTATTTAGAGGTTTATTTACTATTATATTATCCTAGTAGGTAGAATCCTTTGCTAAGTTATATCTAGACTTTATCCCCTTTATTAAAAGTTATATTAATATAATAGTTATTATATCTCTCCTTATATAAGGCGTTCGCTATATTAATAAGTAGTAGTACCTCCTTCTAATATATCTCCCTAAGGATAATAAGGCTCTTAGTTAGGGTGCTTATTTATATAACTATATTAAGGATATTTTATAGCTTAAATCCGAGTATAACCTCGTTTAGCGATTATCTAATTATAATAGATAGGGAGTTATTAAGATTATACTATAGGGTAGGTAGTATATTAGTCTATAGGATATTAGGGGATTTAGATATATAGAACTATATTATAATTTTAGTAGTCTAGTTTATTCTTTCGCTCTACCCATCCGTCTAGGGGTAGTATGCTATTAAGAGGAGGAGCCTAATATTAAGGGCGTTGAATATTGCATGCTATATTATAGAGATAAACTTAGGATCCTAGTTACTAATAATATAACGTAGAATTCCCTAGTCTAAGAGGAAAAATGCGCAGAGTAGGATTATTACTTATTTTTTTACTCTATAGGTTGAATATCCTATGAGAAGGATTATCTTTTTTAAGAATTTATATATTACTATTATTAATATATCTAACTCTAGGAAACCTAGCAAGGCGTAGGGACTTCTATAGGATAGCACCTTAGGTATATTAGTAATGAAATCTATAGTAATAGTATTATAAGGGATATCTATAACGGGGATAGGTTATAGCTATCCTAGTAGCTTTTAGCAGTCGACTTAGTTCTCTTTATACTAGTTATAGTAGGCGATATATCGTTATATAAGCAACTTCTTATTGCGAAACTAAAAAGTTAATATTTCTATTATTATATAGTCTGCGCTAAAGTAGTATTTTTTATTATAACTAAGGTAGAGAATTGCAGGTACTAACTTATGCGGAATATAGAGTCTCTAAGTGCTATCTATAGCTATATAAAGGATAAGCCTTTCTAGTAATAGACTCTAAGGAGTTATTTAATAGTATTTTAGGGCTCTTCTAGTAGCTCTAGCGCTATTTTCCTTAGTAGTAGTATCGAATAGTAACTACTACTTGCCTAGTTCCTTCTACTAGGATCGGAGTTATTCAAGAATTTTGCTATACCTCGTATTATTAATATAGTTATCTATAATCTTAGCGATAAAGTCCTCTGAAATGCTTATAGTTATCTCCCCTATTGCTCTATAGGCTTATAACTTCTCAGCTAACTAGTTAACTATATCTATAAATCCTATATTATTATTATTATTATTACTATAGGTTATTTCCGCGAGAACGTTGCTATCCTCAAACCTATTAGCTCGTCCTAAGGCTATAAGCAATAGCAGGTGCGAGAGGGCATCGGGGATAATATTAAGCTTCCCTAGTATATAGGTAATATTAAGGTTAAATTGCAATAGGTAGTTCGTAGCGCTCGCGAGCTGCAGGTTAGCTTTATTAAGGTCTATAGTCCATAGCGAGGTATATATAAGAATTCCCTTTATAGCTATATAATTAGTGAGAATCTATATAGGGTATTTATTCGATTATACGAGCTTATAGAGCTTCTTTATAGCCTATATTACTACTACTACCTCCGCTTTTATAGTAAAGTATTGCTTTTCTAAGGGCGATATAACCTTAGATAGAAAAAGCACTAGTTAGATATGGATTTATACGATATCTTTGCTAGGTATATTAATACTATTCTATAGGATACTTAGTTAGAATACTATAAGCCTAAAGCTGCTTTTATAGGTATTAACCTTAAAAAATATAGGCTTATTCGGGTTATAATAATATCTTATAACCTAGTTATAGAGATTCTCCTAGAGGGCGTTCTACGCCTCTTGCTCGCTTAGTATTAGCTTAAATAATACTTTTTATACCCTCTTTATTCGAACTACCTTTAATAGACTATTAGGAAGTATATTTTTATTATAGAGTTTTATAATAAGACGGGTCTTTCTATCCTATAGTAGTATTATAATAATATTATATTAGGGTATATTATATTATAGCTATCTAGCTATTCCGAGGTATCTCTCGATATTATAGAGAGTTTTCGGGAAGCAGAGGTTCTTAAAAACTACGATCCTATCCTCTATTTATTTAATACTATTAGTATTTATAATATAGCTAAGGAGTCTTACTTCGGGAAACCCTATAAAGGACTTCTTAGGTCTAATATAAAGGTAGTTATTCTCGAAGAGCTTAAGAATAATATTAATATACTAGAGATAGTCCTTATTACTATTACTAAAAATAATAATATTATCGATATATACTTAAGCAAAGTGCTAGTAGTTATATAAGAGGCGGTCTATAAAATGCTAAGCATAAGCTAGCGAGTTCTTAAATCCTATGAGGATAACGTTAGAAACCTCGATGCTATAGGGACTTATTACTACTATCCTATTATAATATCTCGAGTAGATTAGTAGTTAGTAGAAGAACCTAGTAGCATTAAATATTATTATACGTTTCTTTCCTCTAAGGGTATCTATTATATCGTCTTAGTTAGGAAGCGGGTATATATCCGGGATAGTGATTTAGTTAAGAGGGCGAAGGTTAATAATAACCCTGCCTTTTTTTATACTATTAACTACTCGCTATATGATAAAGAGCGGATAGACGACTAGGATTAGCCTATTACCCTATACTATCTTACTATTAGTATATATCTTACTATAGATATTCTTAACGACCTCGAGGTCTTTAGCGCTAAGGGGGTAAGGCTTTACTATAGCCTTCTGGTTTTGCTACCCTTTAACAAGCTTAATATATATATATTAGTCGTCCGGCATAGGTACGATCCCCTTATTATAATAAACGTCTCGGTTATCGAGGATTTCCTTAAGTCTACTAGTAAAAACTATATCCTAATTATAGATCTCGACTCTATCCTTGCTATATATAACTAGGATATCTTTTAGCTTAGATATTCTATAAGATAGAATATTATCCGCTTAATAAGGCAGTCCTAGGCTAGATTTAGTAAGCGGGGTTATAAACTACGTGCTACCTGCTATATTACTTATAGCCCTATTGAATTTATATTATAAGAACTAGTATGAGTTTGATTCTCCTCCTATAAGGGTGATAATATCCGCATAGTTAATGAGGTTAGTAATCTCCTCTGCTTCTATTAGAATAATATAACCTAGTTGCTATCCCCTTGGGATTATTATTAGCCTATCTATTATATTTTGCATAAGGACGAGCTTAGGGTTATCTGCTATAACCGTTATATTAACTACGCTTATATAACTAGATTAAAACTGCTAAGTATTAGAGCCTTGCTAGCTTAACTTAAGTAGGTCGATAAAGCTAGTTATAATAAATGCATCACTCTATAGGGGAATAACTATAGTATAGGCGTTATTAACTCGTCTAGTTACTAGGTGCTATCTCCTGAACTAGACTAGATATTATATTCCATATACTAAGCGGAACTTAACTATACCCTTATTAAAGTCTATAACTAGCCCGTGATCTTTATAGAATAGTATTCCTAATAGAAGATTCGCTCTGAGGGTATTTATAACTCTAGCTATAATAATAACGTAGCTATTAATCTCTATATTGCTAATAGTGCTTAGGATATAGAAGTCGAATATAACCTACTCTATTACCTAAAAGGTTAAATCTACTATATTTATTCTCCATAGTTTTATTATTTAAAATATAGGATTCCGCATAAAGCATAGTACCTAATTCCTATTAACTAGAGTTATTAAAGCGCCTATATCGATATAGACTTCCTCTAGGCTAGCTATATCGTCGCTTTTTATATTAAGGCGGAGATATATCTATTTAGCTAGTATTATTTATTTTACTAGTTTTACCTAAGCGTCGATGATTTAGTTTTTCTTAAGTAATACCTATGCGTTATTTACTAGGGGAATCGCAACGAGACCTGCGAAATTCATTATATTATTAATATAATATATAGCAGAGTCTATAACTAAAGCAGTTAGGGAGCTCGCTAGCAAGCTTCTTGCTATAACTACGACGTCCGTCGTCTAGCCTGCTATTTCCTCTTTATATAGTTACTCTAATAGGGCAGCTAAATCGTGGGGGACTTCCTATATATCTAGTAGGATATAGCTACTATTAATAAGGTTATTAATATTATAGTTATCGTCGTGATCCTCCTATATATAATAAGTATCTAAGTCTATCTATCCTAGTCTATTATATTTTATATAACGTTGAAAACCCGGGTTTCTCTATAGCTAGTTCTATAGGTAGCGATCTTTCTAGTTTTAATAGTTATTAGAGCGCTAGAAGCGTTACTAAGGTTAATAACGTTATTAGGGTTGCGGATTATTATAGTTATCCCGTTAGAAATCTCGGTTATTCCGTTATCCCTTATTATTATTCTATATTGCGTCGTCGGATTCTTCTGATATATAGTTAATGCTAATTAGCACCTAGAGTCTGCGCTAAACTGCCTTGCGTTTCTTCTTAGCTATATTAAGGTAATCCTCGAGAGTATCGCTAGTAGTTAGTTTATCTAGGAATTACTAAAGCTCTAGGTTAATTATATTATAGAAGATTATTAATAGCTAGCTAATTATAGATATTAGTCCTATCTACGCTCTATTATATTTAAAATAGTTTTAAGTAAAGTTATAAATATCTCTATTTCTCTTAAGGTCTTCTATAGTAAACCTATATATAGCGATCTATTAGATAGACTCCTATTAGGTTAGTATAAAACGTCTCCTAATAGCGTCATATAGGGCGTGATATCCTATATAGAGGTAATTCTATTATTTAATTAGCTCGAGTTAATATTCCTACTAGCTAAGTACTTTCCCTTATAATAGAGAGCTCTAATTCTATATAATCTCTAAAGCTATAGCTAGGCTAGTAGTTTTAGTATCTAAGCTAGAGATCTATAGATCTATCTCCTTATAATATAGAATATCTTAGTTATAAAAGACGGGCTCTATACTATACTTCTTATTAGTATCTAGCTAAAAAATACTATATTATTAAGCAAATTTACCTTCCTATCGAGTTCCTATAGGCTATAGCACCTTAGTATTAGCTTCGAGCTAGCTAAATACTTAAAAGAATAAAGCCTCGAGACCCTAGGATAGCAGCTCTGGGTAAGGCCCCTAGGATAATAATAAAAATATTAGTAATAGCGCTAAATTCTATTATAGTAGCTAGGTCCTCCCTATTAATATATCCTACTTTAGTAGACCTATAGTAGTATTATAAAGAATTTATAGTATTCTATAGATTTTTCGCTCTAATAGTTCTATAATAGTATCTTCTAGCGCTATAACTTATAATTCGGGGTTTTTTCTACTCCTATTATAAATATTATTTGCTATAGCTCTTGCTTTAATAGGAGGTCCTAGGGGTTCGACGTCTAACTAGCTAGACTAGATAGGAGTTATAACTCTTTTGTCTCTTAGGGGTAGAAGGGTGATTCTCTTGCTAGCTCTATAAAGGCTTTCTTCTCTAGATAGGGGTATAAAAAGTGCTATTATTACTAGAGTATCCCTTATAGCTATAATTATATTAATAATACTAATTAATATAGTTATATAGTTATTAGGCTTAAGTATCTAGTAATAGTATAGATTAGCTTTCACCTTCTAGCCTATATTAATAATATCTATATAAGATATATAGTTATTATCTTATTCGAGAGAAGCGAGGTTCGCTATTTAGTTATAAAATCGTTTGCTAAGGCTAAGGGTAAAGTTATAATCCTTATAAGCCTGCTAGAAACTATAGAGCTTATAAGCCTTATTATAATATCTAATTCTAGCTATATCTCTTATATTATAATATTCTTCTATAAGAGAGGGATTATTATATTAATTTAATATTAAACTTGAATAGTTAGCTATATAAGTTAATAGTTAAGACCTCTATCTCTTTAACTTCTTTAACTTCCTTCCTTTTAGTATATAAATACTTTTAGGAGGGGGTTTCGAGGTTAAATCTAAGTCCTCTACCTTATTATAAATTTTTATAATATAAGGGAGGTCTTAGATAAGGAAAAAGAATAAGTTATGCTATTAGATATTATAGTCTTCCTACTAGCCTAGGGCTATAGTAGGGGTTGCTAAGACTGCGAGTAAAATAAGGAAAAGAGTAATATAAGCGTAAATAATAATAAATAGTATAATAAGTAATTATAAGTATATTATAATATATTCTATAATAGCTAAGCCTTCTAAGCTTATCTGCTAGAAGTTTCCTACTTAAAGGATAGGCATTAAGCCTAACCGTGGTCACGTGGAATACCACGTGATGGCCGACTACATCACCAAAAGGCGTGTGATAGTGGGCGCCTTATGCGAATTGAGGTTCAGCGGTGATAAAATTGACTACGTACGACGCCGTAGTATAGAGGGGTAATTAGGTGGGGGTGGGGCTAGTAGTTAAGCCGACGTTTAGCCGGCCTCTGATTGGGCACTGTGAGAAAAAGTGGGACTGTACGAATACTTTTGACCGCGACCTCCGTAGATCTTCTTCCTCGAGGTTCCTCTAGCGAAGTAGGATATCTTAACCTTATTTAGGGCTAGGAGACTGATAACCAATTGTGTCTTGGTTGACACGTGCTACGCAATCGAGCAGAGTTTGAGGAGGATCTTGGGCCTCGAGATTCCCTAGAGGATGACTTTTTTGCGTTAAGAGTCTGGTCTTTAGTGCCCATAAACAATCGTGGGATAGCTACTCTTCGGACTAAGTTGAGCTATATTCTCCTTAACTATATAAAGGAAAGCCTGTCCTCGGTTCTCGATGACATGCAAAACGAGCTGTCTCGGAGAGAGCTCGAACTCAGACGACTTGGGCAGCCAAGACTAACGCCGCAAGATATGAGGGGCTACCTTATGGAGATTGCCGAATAGTTTCAACGGCTGATTCATGATGGCATCAACGGTTGTTACATAGAATCGTTTTTTGGAGGATTTGGTGGAATACATAGGAAAATCCGGTCTCAGCTGCGTAATTACAATCGAGCCCTGCAATAGTTTTTATCCGTTTCCGGCTCTGCATAGCGAGTACTTTTGCGACTTTCAAACTCCCGCAACAGCTGTCTTTCCCGGACTATCTTAAGGAATATTTCGAGGCTTATGCTTGTAGATTGCCCTCTCCTAAGGTCGTTACTTGGTTAGAACTATTGTCACGAGCCAGGATGAGATCGCAGGGAAAAGGGCTTATCGGACTACCCTGGGGAAGTCCATAGAAGGGGAACACCAGGTAGCCCCTCGGGTAATAGGCTATCCTAGGGAAGTCTATAGAAGGGGGGTATTAGGTAGCTCCCTAGATAAGTCCTCTAGCCCTTATATACCCTTATATAATAGGTTAGAAGGCTAGAGAAGAATAAATATTTAACCTTATACCTATCTATACTAACTCTCTTACTCTATATTATACCCCTTTTATAACACGTTCTTCTCTTTTACTTATACTAATAGGGGTATAGACTATTAGAGCAGTATAATATATAATAATATAATACCTACTTATAGGTCTACCCCTCTCCCCTTAATTAATAAAATCCTCGATTAGCTCTCCTAAGCGAAGTACTTTACTAAGCTCGACCTCAAGGATGCCTACTATTAGGCCAAGATCTGAGAGGGAGATAAGTAGAAGCTAGTATTCTATACATAATATAGTTACTATAAATACTATATTATGCTATTTAGGCTTATTAATATACCTGCTACCTTCTAGACTTTTATTAATAAGTTACTTATAGGCCTAGTTAACGTTATTTATATTATATATTTAGATAATATCTTAATATTTACTAATAATATAGACTCCTATATAGAGGCAGTAAGGCAGGTACTCACCTAGTTAGAAGCTAATGGCCTCTATGCGAACCCTGATAAGTATAAGTTTATAAGTGAAATGAAATATATAGCAAGTTCTATAATCAGAGGAGGACCCCTATTATTTTCGCTATAGGAGACCTCGTATTACTTTTAACTAAAAACATTAGGTAGAGGCAGCCTTCCTAAAAACTTTCTAATAAATATCTAAGCCTATTTAGGATCTAATGGGTAATTAATAGGGTATAAGCATATAAGCTATAAATAGATAAAAACTACTGAATTCATAATGTTTTTATACTTATATAATTAGAGCCCTTTTTTAGCTTAGCTATATTACCACGAGAAATCCTAATTAATAATAGTAATAATATCTATATAGTAGACTATATCGTTACCTATAGGGGCCTTAGATAAAACCGTTAGTACCTTATCAAATAGAAGGGCTATAGCGAATTAGATAACTCATAGGAGCTGCAACGTAATATATTTATTAATTTATAAAACGACTACAAAGCCTAATTATAAGAAAAAATATTATAATCCCTATATAATTCAATAGATAACTAGTAGTTAGTTAGAAATAGGGCACGCTAGCTAGGTATCTCAATTCACTAGCCTAAAGGCCCCCTAATGAGGTGGAAAAAGACTAAAAAAATACCTAAAGGCAACTAAATACTACCTAGAGATTATTAGCAGCTTACTAGGGGCGCTCCTAAAAATTTTAAATCTACTAAGCGCTAGCACCTATCTCCTTAGAGCTATTATCTTTACTACTAGAGTTAGTAGTAATAACCTTATAGTTTTAAAATATATTAGAAATATTAACTAGATAAGTATTAGTAAGGTATTAATAGGGCTTATATAGACTTATAACTTTATTATAGGAGTTAAGTAACTCCTAGGTATATATAGCTTATAACTCCTATATCTTAGTCTGCCTTTTTATAAACTACTCTATTTTAATATAATAGTAGCAGAGCTCCTCATGCTATTTATATAATAACTTAGTCTACTTCTCTACCTCTTTAGAAAAGCGCTACTAGTAAGTAGTAGCCTCCTCTAAGGTAGCTACCTAGTAGTCCTCTATTTCTATAGAGATTTCTACCTCCTCTGCCTTATGCTTTTTAGATATAATATTAATATTATTCTTCTTAGCTTAGAGGGCTTTCTTAAGTATAAGCTAAGTAGCAAGGATCTCCTCCTAAATATAATTAGAAACTAGTAGTTAGATATTAGGTAGGCACTAGGTAACCTACCTTATTCTTAGCATACTAAGCCTGAATATTAGGCTTAGAGCCACCCTTATCTATTAGCTACTTAAGCTTATTAGTAGCGCTTATTATATAATAAATAAGCTATAGAGAGTTAGTAGCTAAGTACTAGAAGATAATAAGTAAAACTTATATTAATATAAGCTTTTCTATTGCTTATTTTAGTATAATACTTCTATTTAGTAGAAGTATCAAAAAAATTTAAATTAGTAATAAATTTAGAACCTAAAACTAATACAATATTAGATAAGTACTAGCTAAGGACTAGGTGCTTATTATTACTCCTAAAATAGATAATTAAGCTTATAAGGAGCTTAATCTTAGGAATATTATCCTTAAGCAGCTCCTACTTCACTTATACTAGGAGGTTGCAGCAGTAGGAGCATGCTTAGAGCTCACTTATTATAGGGATATAGGAAGCATCTAGCGTATTAGCAGGGAAGGGGGTAGTATTAATAGTAGCAGAAGATATAATAATAGATTCGTTATATAATAATTAAGATAAAGTTATAATAAGAGAGCAGGAGACTAATAGCAACTTATTAGTATTATAAATCTAAAGAAGTAAGAGGAAGGATTTAGCAGGGTGAAATTTCAAATAATATTTATACTTTTTAACTTAATACTAAAGTTAGCTTTTTATATAGCTAAAAGGAAGATAATCCCTAGATTATTATATTATTTAACTTTATTTAACCTTATTATATATAGGGAGGTATTAGGTAACTACTAGATAACTACTAGTAACCCCCTAAATTATAATAATAAACTCTTTTACCCCTAGAGGGAGAATATCTTTATTACTCTTATAAAGCTACTAAAAATATAATAATAAGTAGAAAATATAATAATTTAGAGAGTAAATTTAAAATAATAAAAGTAAGCCTAAATAATAATATATTTTAGCATAACCCTATAAAGGAAGGAATAACCCTCGCAAGGGAATTTAGCTATAAACATCTAGATAGCTACTAGGTAGTCCTAGACCTTTTAGATAGAGAGCTATAAGAGTAGCTAGGGTAGAGGATAGGTACCCTACCCCTAGCTAATTACTCCTCTAAGCTCCTCTGAGCACCTTTTATATAGAGAGCTATGAGAGTAGCTAGGGTAGAGGATAGGTGCCTTACTACTAGCTAACTGCTCTTCTGAGTTTCTCTGAGCTATGAAGTCCCTTAATACCTAGGTATAGAGCCATGAGAGAACCCCGCGAAGGAAGGAATAACCCTCGCGAGGGAATTTAGCTGCAGGTGTCCGGATAACTACTAGGTAATTCTAGACCTTTTAGATAGAGAGCTATAAGAGTAGCTAGGGTAGAGGATAGGTACCCTACCCCTAGCTAACTGCTCCTCTAAGCTCCTCTGAGCACCTTTTATATAGAGAGCTATAAGAGTAGCTAGGGTAGAGGATAGGTACCTTACTACTAGCTAACTACTCTTCTAAGCTTTTCTAAGCTATAAAGTCCCTTAATACCTAGATATAGAGCTATAAGAGTTACTAGGGTAGAGGATAAGTACCTTATTACTAGCTAACTACTCCTCTAAGCTATCTAAAGAAGAGTTATATAGCTAGAACTAGGGATACTAAATTCTAGCCCTATAGAAACTAGAAACTAGGAAGGCTTATAGGAAAGCTTATAAGTAGGTATTAGATACTCTCTAGATAACTATTAAATAGCCTAGTCTAAGGATAGACTAGTTTAAAGAGAGGGGATTATATTATAAGCTAGGATAAGATTATAAGGAAAAGGGCTTATTAGACTACCCTAGGGAAGTCTATAGAAAGGGAATATTAAATAGCCCCTTAGGTAATAGGCTATCCTAGGGAAGTCTATAGAAGGGAAGTATTAGATAGCTCCCTAGATAAGTCCTCTAGCCCTTATATACCTTTATATAGTAGGTTGGAGGGCTAGAGAAAAATAAATATTTAACCTTGCACCTATCTATACTAACTCTCTCACTCTGCACTATACCCCTTTTGTGATAACTATCCGCTGAATGGGAACATCAAGCGGGCGCCAACCAAGATACTGAGCTGCCTGGGTTCATCAACATGAATCTCATTATCTAACTTTTTTTTTTTTGAAAATAAGCTAAGCCCTGGGAGCAGATAGCAGAGATTCATCTTGAGTTGGTTATGAATGTTGCAAAGTCCTTTGTAGAAGAAGCCCTTGAACACGCAGTCGGACGACCAGGTCCAGATAGCACGACGGTGGCTATTCTTTCTAACTTTGTGGACACCTTTTTCGAAAGAAAAGAGAAACTTCTGGCTGAAAAACTCGAGGAACTCCTGCGGCCTTTCGAGGAGGGGTTCGCGTTGCCTTTGGACAGCGAGTTCCACGAGGCTTTGGATAGGAACGCAACAGACAAGAGCGTTACTTCTGTTCTTGACGCGCCTCCTCCAAAACGGCAAGAAAAGACTCTATTCTCGGTTCAGCGCAAGAGCGAATTCAGTACAGACCGCGTTGTCGAAATAATGCAGATCTTCTACAACGTGAGCGAACCATGATCGTGGCGGGTGATATTCATGACTGACAATTTCCCCGCAGATGGCATTGCGAAAGTTTACTGAGAATCTGATTAACCTTGCGGTCGAAAGCTGATTGGTGTAGGAACTGCGGGCAATCTTCACACCAAGGACAGTGAACAGCGTAAACGACGAGAAGCTTGCTGAGCTTGCAGCCGAGCCCCAAGAAGTTCCTGCGCGTAGACGCAAGCTGAATGAAGATATCAAGCTGCTTCAGAGAGGTCTCGAACAATGTCGCCGATTTAAGCCTAGAGCGACCGCTAATAGTGAGTAGGAGTTTTTGCCGTTTTTATAAAAAACTACTGCCGATAATAGGAGACGCTAACTATTATAACATATTTAGTATCGCCCGCTCCCACCGCAGCATATAACCTCCGGTTGGCTACTACCCCGCACGCGGTTGTACTGACGCCATGCCGCACTCGATGGGATAGTGTGACCGTCGTACAGGGGTGTGGGTGGCTGATGCTGCATCTGTCCCAACATCTAGCCGCCTTTGTCTCTCATGGCCAGGCTATGAAGACCGCGGCTACACAGCCTGTTCGGCGTGCAGACTGGTCCGACAAACAGCCGCTGTTATTGGTTACTCCGCTTTCGGAATACCGCTATACACAGCAGGTGTACGAGCATCTGCTCCGCCGGGTCCCAATGGCACGAATGAAACCGCGGCACTCGATACAGTTATCAGGCTGCTCAGCGCGATCCTGTGATGCATTACGAGCGTATCGCCCAGGCTACCCCTAATTCTCATCTTGGCCAGGCCATGTCGGGTAGAACTTGGAAGTGGTGCGTCAACTCCGGCGTGGGAGGACTTGCTGCTACGTCGTCCGTGTTGTGGTGCGCGCCTCTGCATTGGTTGATTGGCGCCTGGAGCCGTCTCCAGCGAATCGCAGTTGCATCTTGTGTACGGAGTACCGCCGCACGCCATGCGTCGGCGGCCATGAACACTCACGGAGCGGGCCGCAGTGGCGGTTCCGTGGGCGGAACAATATAATTGCCGATCTCCGGTGTCTCCACCCGCCAGCCCCCTTATTACCGGTCTCCTTGTCCTTTATATTACGTGCTAGCCCCGTCATCCACATATAACCTTTCGCCAGTCCCTATTTACGCCAGCCTTTCGCATCAACTCCTGCTCGTCCCGTATCTCATGCACACGCTTGCATCGGCTGACTGACCTTGTCTTCGGCGTCCCGGCCATTCGACCGCTCTTGACTGCTTGCCTGACTTCTCGCGCGAGTAGGACTGGGATCCCGTCGGAACCCATCCAAGTTATGACCTTCGCATAGCGTCTGACTTGGATCTGTCGCCCGTCGCCCTGGTCAGTCTACTACTTGCAAAAGAGTCCCCAATGCACCTCGAGTTGGATCGGGATCACGCCCAGACCCGTCTTCGTCCACAGCGACCCGTGAAAGAGAGGGCCAAATGGCAGAAAAGCACAAATATATTATTACGGTAAGTACCCACCGACCTGTTTTCAGTCCGCAAGTCCCTACGCGTGGACAACGAGGAGGTTGACTTCCAGCACACACGACATGTCACCCAGCATCAGCATGGGTTTGCCGAAACCGACCAATGTCTACGCCGCGCTTGAAGATCAAGACGGACGAAAGCACGAATTGATCAATCAGGCTTTCAGATTCAGCGTGGCGCATCTCGCGGAAGGATCCTTCTGTCTCCGCATTAGCAATACTATCACTGATGGTGACGTTAACGTTACTGCTATTTACCTGCAAATCACACCTGACCGCCTCGCTTCGCTGCGCTTCAAGTTTTGTCAAGCGAATGACGGAGGCCCACCACACTTGGACAATATGCGTCGACAACTGGGCCTCAAGGGCGACCTCATTCGCCTGTGGTCTCGGCTGCGTAGCGGCATCCACGCACAGCTGATCGTGCCGATGGACTTCCCTGACTACGAGGCTCTCGGCAGCCCGGCTCGACGTACCTACGATCATCTCGCCTCGCTCGCGGCCTCCTTGTCGTTCGCCTTGTACCTTCCAGCCAACACATGGTCGAAGCAGCTACTGAATACATGTGCCAAGGCCGTCTCGCAATTCTCAACGTTGGAGGGCAAGGAGCTTGCCTCTTATCACCGTGCAATAGATCTGCAGAGGCTGTATAGTGGCAAGGGTGGCAAGGCGCTCGACATCGGTGAATACGACAGATCGAAAAACGGGCAACACAACAGATCTAACTCAGCGGAAATGACTGACTCAGATGCTGCGACTGTTGACTTCGACATCGTCCCGCGTCATCAAGGCTCACCCCCGCAGTATGATGAGTGCGTCACCGATCGGGAGAAGTTCATGTCGATATCGAACAGGCCGGCCGATTGCAATGGAACCCCCCTCGTTGACTGTGCACTGCCGAAGTACCATGAGACCGAACAGTCGCGTATTATCCCCAAAGCGTCGAAACGCGTACGCCAAAGTGGGAGCGAGGAAGTACCGCAACCGAGATCCAAAAGAGTGCTCTCACAGGGCTCATTCACCACAATACCTGTGACGGCGTCGACGCGAAATGCTCGACGCCTGGAGGCAAAGGCGACGTTTCAACTCGACGACGCGGACGTAGACGGCAATATGCTGCTTCGTGCCTTGATGCGGCGGGTCGAACAGCAGGATGAACAGATTAAGCAGCTACGGAAAGTACAGGAGAAAGAGCAGCTCAGGCAAGAACAACAGATCAAGCGACTAGAAGATGAGGTCGAGGAACTGCGGAGGCAAAATATGGAACTTGATGGACGTCATCGTAAGGTGGAAGATGTCTGTGACATTCTGGAGGACCAACACGGCCAGGTCCAGGACGAATTGGAGAAGTTCGAAATCCGGATCGGTGAACTGCAAGGGGATTGTGACGAGCTTGAGCAGCGAATGCCAACTATCCATGACGTATTGGAAGACTTGGTGAGGGACACGCTGGAAGATTGCAGGAGCGATTTCGTGAAAGAGGAATTAGAGGATCTGTTCAGCGAGTTCATGGCCAAAGAGGCTGAAGGAAGTTTGGCTGGGCGATTGAGAGAGTATGTGCGTAGGAATGTTGAGGCTGAGGTAGCCATGATGAAGGCGAATATGCGTGAAGCTTTACAAAGATGAGCATAGCATTGTTCGGGCACGTGCAACATAGTGCAGCGGTTCTGGTTCTGCGCTGGCGTTGGGGCTGGTGTTTATAATTAGTCGTCGCATCCAAATATCCGGGACGAGTCGAGCAACGAGGCTAGGTTCTGCCCCAGGTGCCTCCGTGCAGATCAACGGTGATGGTAAGGCGCGACGCACATGCACTCCAATGCTCGCCCACGGTACCGCATGTAACAGGCGAAAGATGCCACCGAGCATTTTGAGAAGTGCCTATGGTCGGATGTACTGTGTAAGAGCAAAAGACCTAACGCAGGAAGCCGCCATGCTGTGTATTGTGGGCTGCGTCTCGGAGTAGGGTAGTTGAGTGTTAGTTTCGGGTTTGGCCGTGGCCGTTCTACGCCCACGGTGTCGCTCAACGCTGTTTCTTTGCGCGACATTGCTAAAGGTCTTGCGACTCGACATGCAAGGTCGCAAGAAGGTCCTTACCATCATATGCTAGCTACGTCCGTCCACAATACCCACCGCCGGCACCGACAAAACCATGACGCCTTCGTCTGAGGGCGGAGAACGAAGCGGACACACGGCGACGGCGAGACCCCGACATATCCATGTCGGCAACGAGGAAGGGGACAGCGAAAGGAGCGGAGTCAGTGATGAATTTGTCCGGTGAACTCATTCTCGATACCTGAATAAACAGATGACGGTCGAAGAGCAACCCAAACAACTCGATAGACGCTGTATAACATCTTTACTCGAAGCTTTCTTACCCTCTTCACCAATTTCGCTCCGTTCACTCTACGCGATGACTGCCATCGAGTCACTCCAGAACAAATATGAGGCCGAACGCGAAAAGAGATTCAAACGAGTCTTCACCGGCCAAGGACAGCGTCTCAAGTTCGGAGACAATTCTTTGATGAGCAGTCTGGATCAGGACCCTTGGGCAGACTACGATAACCTCGCCAAGCAGGCGCCACCTCTGAAGGACGGCTTCGAGATCCGGTTCCTGATCCTCGGCGCCGGTCGCTGCGGAATCATGTTCGCCTAGCATCTGATCGCGGCCGGATTCGAGCCGTCCGAGGTCGTGGTCGTCGACGTGGCTCGCGGCTTTGGCGGCGCGTGGTACTGGAACCGGTACCCGGGCTTGACGTGCGACCTCGAGGGGTACTGCTACTTGCCGCTGCTCGAGGAGACGGGCTCCCTCAGCACCGCCACTCCAAGGGCGAAGAGATCCGACGAAACGTCGATGGCATTGCCGAGAAGTTCGGCATCCGGGGCATGTTCTGCACTCAAGGCAAGGGTGCGGATTGGGACGACGTTCAGAAGCGGTGGGTGGCGAAGCTCGAGCGCGATCTGGGCCCGAACCATTCTGATCTGAATGTTGAGTTCACCGTCAACGCCCAGTTCCTCAAGCCCACGGGCGGCATCTTCTACTTCCCCAGCGCCCCCGACGTCCTGGGCTTGGAGACCTTCATGAAGAACCGGACCATCTTCCACACAGCGCGCTGGAACTACGAATACACATGGCGGCTCCCGGTCTCGGCTCGACATGGAGAAGCTGCGAGATAAGAAAGTCGGGATCATCGGAACGGGAGCCACTGCAGTCCAGGCCGTACCAGAACTCGCCAAGTGGGCCAAGCACCTGTACGCGTTCCAGCGGACGCCGTCCTACTGCGGACCTCGCGAACAGGTGCGGACGACACCCGAGAGCTGGGAAGAGGTCGCCGGAAAGCCGGGGGTGGCAGAGCGAGAGGATGAGGAACCCGAACAAGTTCCTCAACGACCACCCGAAAGGTCACCACCGACGACCACGACCTTCTCCAGGACGGATGGAAGCCGCGCCCGCCAGATTTTGTGGCCGATCGGCAGTCCGCGGGCCAAGGACGTCCCCGTCGCCAACGTCCAGGACCACGTGCGTCGCCTCCTGGAGCTGGACGCGGGCATCTCTTCCAAGCTTCGCGAGCACGTCGAGCACGAGGTCGAAGATCCGGAGGTGGCCGAGAAGCCGAAGGCCTGGTACCCCGGCTGGTGCAAACGTCCGACTTTCCCCCAGTAGTACCTAAAGTCCTTCAACCGCCGCAATGTCTCCCTCGTCGACGACGACGGCCGAGGTATATCGGGGCGGAATGACCGTGGCATTGTCGTCGGCACAGGAGACTCGGCAAAGGAGTACGAAGTTAATGTCCTGGTGTTGGCGACGAGGGTTCGCCATGACGACCGACGTCGACGGGGATCCCGCACAGGTGCTCGGCACGCCGATTCGAGGTCGGGGCGGCCGCAGCTTGACCTAGACATGGGGAGCGGGCAATTTTGCTACCTTTTTCGGCGCGGCCACCCACGACTTCCCGAACCTGCTGATCCACGCATCCAAGGGCTCGACCGGCTCGGCCAACTACACGTCCTCGCTGACCATCACTGCCAAGACGGTAGCGCACATTGTGAAGAACGCGGTTGAGTAGGTGTCTGACGGTTCGGACGGTTCCAGGGTGGCGGTGGAAGACAGCAACGAGGCGGAGCAGCGCTACACGCAAGACGCGCAGCGGTACGCCCCCTGGTATGCCGCGTTGCCCCGCTGCACTCCCACCTACTTCACTGACTACAACGACCCTGCCAAGCCTCGCCGCAAAGGGCCGGCCATGAGATGGACGCTGGGAACGGTGGAGTTTGAGAAGGCCGTTGATGAATGGGTCAGTGGTGGTGGCGAGGGCCTCGTCGTGCAGGGTTAGATGTGGAAGATCGCGGGACGTGATGTTAGTCATGCTCCATGTACACAGCATTAGCTTTGATCGCGTGCTCAGCCACTGTGCTCGTAGAGATGGGACGTGTTAAAGTCAATGATGGATTGCTTAGAATGCATTCGATATGAAAACTGAGATGATTTGATTGGAATATGGCTCGGCTATGCTCATTCTCAAATATTTGCTTCTAACAAGTTCTTCGTATCTACAATCGTCCACTTACGCACCGTATCTCGGCTATGCATGCCTGATCTGAGCTGGCCTGGTCGTCTGGACTGGTTCCGCCGGCGCCGCTTGGGCAGTTGGAATCGGACAGAATTTCTTCTTTATCTTCTCGACGTTGCCTGTGGTGTCTAGCGAGCCAAGCAGCGTGGAGAGCTCGCCCATCCTCTGAGCTATCGAAACAAACATGCCGGCTGGAGACAGAGTTAGTTGAAAAATCTTTAGATGAAAAAGCGGTAGGTACAGGCGACTCACCTTCGGCGTGCCAGAGGTAATGGCAATGGAACGCCCAGACACCGGGATTATCGGCGAGGATGCGGATGACTATGTGCGAGTATCCAGGGATGGTGACCGTGTCCCGACGCATGGGGTTGTCGAAATTCCACGTCGTCTTGCTCTTTCCAAACAAGCCTGCGCCCCAGCCGACGATTTGAAAGTTTTGTCCGCTAACAACTTGTCAGGATGTCTCCATGGAGATTTGTTTCCGACAAAAAGATAAAAAAAATGACTTACTGCAAGTGCCAGGGGTGGACCATCATGGCGTCTGAATTGACAACAATCTGAGCAGCCTTGTCATCCTTGGAGACGAGGACGAATTGGTCCTTGCCGAAATCCAACTTGGGAACCACGGAATTCAAGTTTTCAGGCGAGATATCCTGGTCTAGGACCTTCCACAAGGTCGCGTCGTCTTTTAATGGCGTGTAGAGTGTCTATTGCATCGCGGTCAGTCTTCCAAATTCGTACCCATTCATTCTCGTATCTTGGTCCCACTCACATCGTTGACATGCGTGCGCACGACATCCCCAACCTTGTCTTGCCGGAACGTGAAGTAGTGAAAGTTCCTTTCGCCAGGAACGTAGGCCGTCTTCTTCCGCACGGGCTTCGGCAAGTTGAAGGGCAGATCCTCGCAATGATCTCCCCAAGGCTCCTTGCCGAAGCCAGGGGTGGCCGTGCTCTTCAAGTTCCAGGCCTGACCCATCGGCGGTGCGCCAACGTCCGTCTCATCGTAGGACAAGATGGCCGTCGCGCCAAAAGGCGCGCCATGCATGCCGGACTTGTGGTTCTTGTGCGACATGTGGAAGCACCTGACGGCGGCGTCTGCGCGGATCAGGTAGTTGCCGGCCGTCTGGTTCGCGTTGACGATGACGGAGTAGCGCTGGCCTGGATTCATGTAGACGCGGGTGGTGGCGATCGGGTTCACCTCGACGCCGTCGATCTCGACGATTTCCAGGGTGTGGTTGTCGACGGTGACGAAGATCGGGGTCGACGTGCCGTGGTTGATGAGACGGAGGCGAGACTTGGAGCCGCTCTTCACTCGCGTGTTGTACAGGGCGCCCCACGTGCACTTTGGCGATGGGTCCCTCGCTGAGTTGTGCTCTGCCATGTTGTGGCCCTTGTGGTCCTTCATGTCTGCCATGTTGTGTTCTCCAGAAGCCTTGTGGCTGCCGTCGTTGTGCTCAGCCAAGCTTGAGCAGTTGAAGGTGTTCTTTCCGTTGATGATGATGTTGTCCGGGGGAGGTTCCCGGCCTGGCCTTTTAGGAGCCCAAGGGGGAGCGGCACTCAAGTACTGGTTGAGAAGCTTCATGGAATGTTAGATTTCCAGACGGAGTGACGACTGGACGCGGTGGGGCTTACATTTCCTCCGTAATCATGAAACAAGTCACCCACCATGACAAGCTTGTCGTCATCGACAGGTGGGATTCTCTCATCCGGATCATGAATGATCTGAGAGGTCGGTCAGAAATCAATACATGCCATTGAGAGAGTGAGAGTGGCGAGACGGAAGAGTGATTCCTTACCAAGGGGCCGAAGAGTCCATCGGTGACCTGGACTGTGACATGAGCATGCCACCAGAACGTGCCCCGCTGGTCGGTGAGATTGAACTCGTACGTGAAGCCTTGGCCGGGCGGGATCGCGCACTGAGTAACGCCGTGAACGCCGTCCATGTAAACGGAGTTTCTCTGATCGATGCCGTGCCAATGGATGGTGGTGCTTTCCTGGAGCATTTGGTTATTCACCGTCACACGGATCGTGTCTCCCGTGTTGGCCTCAATGAGGGGCCCAGGGGACTGGCCGTTGACCAAGATCATGGACTTTTCGTAGCCGTCGGGAGAATGAAGCTGTCGCGTAATGTTAAAGACGTACTCCCGCGTCGTCGTCACGTTTGAAACCTGGAACCCGGTCTGCAAATCAAACTGCTGCTCCGGCGCCAGCTTGGCCTCGGGCGTCTGCGTCGGGGCCAGGCTCGTGGCGATCGTCGGCGTCACCTCCGGGACCGGCTCGGGTGTCGGAGCCGGTTCTTGCGGCGGCGGCGGCGGCGGCGGCGGCGGCTGCTGCTCATCCGCATGGTTCTCTCCGTCGTTGTGAGCCTCCTCCGGCGGTGCCGCTTTAGACTGAACCTCGAAAAATTGAAGGAAGATGAGACCGAAGAGCAGGACCATCGACAGGCAGGTGAGGCCGAGGATCCACTTGAAAGACCTCCGACCGGCAGCACGGCGGTAAGCCGCCTTCTCGTCAAGTTCTGCCGAGCTAGCTAGCAGAGTGTCGCTCGGTCGGCCCTCAACGTCGGAATCTGTGGACGATCGGGTCCTGAGCATGATGGGTTCATGCTCCCGCGCCCCGTCCCGCGGGACTAGTCCGGAAGTCATGGTCGCGCTAGAAGACAAGGAGCGAGATGAAGAAAGAAATAAAAAACAAAAGATGCTTCCAAATGTACGAAGATAGGAATCCGTAATCAGAATGTACGAAATGAATGAGGACCGGCAGCAAGAGTGCTCGGGTCAGGTCTATTAGCGACGTGGGTTCGCCATCGACTTTCTGAGGGTGGGTTGTTACTGTGAAGTACTAGCGGACACGGGGAATCGACGAACCACGCGGTAAAGGGGGGCAAACGCCGGGTTAAGTGAGAAGAGAACATCCACTAAAACAGGGAAGGGGTCCTCTCTTTTTGCTCCTAAGCGGGCCGTAAGACACTTGGCGGGTAAGACCGTAAGGGGCAATGGAACGTCGGGGTATCTGCTAGCCGCAGTAGGCACAAAGAGCACGCATCGCTTAGCACTTCGTTTTCTGCATTACCCCCTTAAACCGAGGACGGTGGTCTGGAAATTTCGACGTGTCAGAGGCGTGAAACTTGTCAGCAAGCATGATTGTGCCGAGACATTTGACTTGCTGTCACTGACAGCTCTGCGCCGAAAGATCAGCTGAGGAACCAAAAATCGAACACTGATTACTCGGCGGAAACCACGATTTGCTTTGCTTCAGACTGTTTTCCTTCACGGAATAGTGTTTGTGGTTTCCATCGCGGAGACTTACAGGGGCCGTTGTCCCCGTGATCTGCGCACGTACTGGCGCGCGGAAATTGACCACCTCGCCCTGAAAGCTGCCAATCTGGCGCGCTGTTTCATACCTCCTGCAAGCCGGTGTCGTCGCATGTGTCCATTCGCACCGCGTTCGCCGACGACTGAGGTAGGCGGCCAACCTGTGGGATATTTGTCTTTTGATCGGTAGGTCCGTCCGTGATCCGAAGTTAAGCGGCATTTCACAGACACAAATGCCATTTCTATCCCGAGAAACTCTCTTCCAGCACAGCACAATGCGTACCTCAGCGTGAGGTGGTTGCAGAACGAATACCTCAGTGCACAGGACAAGTGCAGGCCAAGTTACCAATTGCTGTGAAAGCACCCCACCAGGAGAACTCCATCAGGCGTCGGAGCGGCGGAGCAGACGCTTCCACCTTCCTCTCTTGGAATGCATCGTCAACTGGTCACGAATGTCTCTCTCTTTGGTGTGAATGTTTGCCGGCGCAACAACGTTCACAAATACAAGGCAATGTTTCTCTCACTAATGCATCGCCATTATCCCTCTAACACTTGACATCCGACTGTGACGGACCGACGGATGACCAAGCTCCGCCCACGGAGCTTTTTCCCAAGTACGTGTATTCTCTTCCAGTCTCATATTCTTCACGTTTGATTACTTGTCCAATTACCAGCATGCTATTTACAGTGTGAGAACCTCGTGTTCTGTCTCTCATCCATCAAAGCATGGAGTACCTCGAAAGCTCAAGAACACTACCTGTACTTCAGATACTCGGGCGGAACCGTCGGCCAGTGGTCCACCCCGTCCTGGATAGCCATGCTCATGCCGCCCTGGAGATGGCTCTGGACATGGCAGTGTACGAGCCAGGCGCCCGGGTTGTCGACGTGGTACCGCACCGCCATCCAGGTCGGCCCTTGGAGGGCCGCCGGCGTCGTGAAGCCGTCGCGATGCGGAGGGTCGACGAAGTTGAAGCTCCCGGGCATCTCTTTGGCCGCCTCGGCGACGCTGTTCCACCTGAACACGCCGTCGCCCTGGCCGAGCAGGTACATCTTGTTGCCGTGCTTGTGGATCGGGTGAGGCGGCATGGGGAAGGCGCTGGCCTGGAAGACGATGTCGACCCAGGTGTCGTTCTTGGTCGTGATGGTCACGTTGTTGTGCCGCTCCGGGTCCGGGTGGAACAGGAGCGGCGTCTCGTTGTCGAGACCCATGGGGTAGATGGTGTCGTTGAGCGCCCAGTTGTAGCTCTGTCCGGCCACGTGCATCGACACCTTGACCGTCTGGTCGGCGGCCGGCGCGACCGGGGCTGGCGGGAACGCCTTCATCTTGGACTGGTCGAAGAAGCGGACGCCGGCCGTGGTGTTGGCGCCGATGTCGTTGATGTAGCCCACGGACGGCGCGTTCGCCGGCGGGGACGCCTGCCTGGGACCGCGGTAAGACAGCGTCGCGTAGCCGGCGAACATCTGCGGCATGGTGAGGGACACCATGCGCATGGTGAAGTCGCCGGGCTTGTCCAGCTTCACCATGACGGAGTAGCGGTCGCCGTTGGTGACGTCGACGGCCTCGACCTGTTGCGGCTCGATGTAGTCTCCGTCGACGGCGTAGATGTACATCGGGTGCTCGTCGATGGAGAAGACGCCGGTGATGAGGCCGAACGTGCCGATGAGGTCAAAGGCGACCCACGTCTCCTTGGCGCCAGACGATTTCACCTCGACGATCTCGCGCGGACCGTTGGTGGGAGCACACGTCTCGAAGATTTCGGGAGGGATCGCAGACAAATTCGTCTGTTTGCCCCTTGCTTGGACACTGGCAATGACGGAGGCCGGCAAACATCTGCCGAGGCTTTAGACGCTGGGGTCAAAGGGGTGATCTCTCGCTCCATGGTACGCTTACCCCTTGGCAGTGAAGGCCGTCTTGTTGCCCAGCTGCAGGAACAAACGTTGCTCGGCCGTCAGGAGCGAGGCTATCTTTTCGGGCGCCCAGCAGTCGACGCGCCCCTTGCCGTTGATCAGGATCGAGTCGTAGCAGGGTGTCTCGAGGCCCGAGGCGACGTTGATGTCCCATCCCCGTTCTGATGTGACGTGTCGGTGGTCAGAGAGCACGAGAGGCTTGACTGCAGCCTCGGCCTGCCTCATGGCGCGGACCGACGCCGCGTCCTTGGAGATCTTGTCGAAGGGCCTGGGGGCGCCAGACTCCGGATGCACGACAATGGGGCCGTACATGCCGTCGTTCAACTGGCTGCGCTGGTGCGAGTGGTACCAGTACGAGCCGGGCTGCGTCGCGGTCCAACGGTAGACAAACGTCGAGCCGGGCTGGATCTGTCTCTGGGAGAGACCGGGCACACCGTCCGACCAGGGCGTATGCAGCATTTCGATACCTGCGCGGCGTCAGTTTGTACAGACACCCCGTTACCGGCGGCTTCGTGTAGGTTGTTCTGCTTACCATGGTAGTGTACGGTGGTGTTGAACGGCATCTTGTTGTGCACGGTGACCACAACGTCGTCTCCGTGGTTCACCTCGAGCACCGGACCGGGAAACTGGCCGTTGGTCAGGATCATCTCCTTCGCAAAGCCATCCGGGGCATGCTTCTCCCACGTGAAGGTCAGGTCGAACGTCTTCGGCTTGCCCTTGCTGGCGGAAGCCGCCGACAGCACAGCCAAGGCAGCGATCAGACTTTGTCGAAACCACATTCTGAGGATACAAGAGAATGAAAAAGCCTACTAATCTTGGCTTGTGGGAAGCTCGATAACAACACAGTCATCTTTGGGGAAGAAGGGGTTATAAATGTAGCCCACAGCCGAGCTGCCTCACTTCCGGCGCCGGGAGGGCTTTCCAGGTCTTTCGCCATCGTCGGTGTGAATTTCATTGACGACGGCATTGAGCCCCGAACGCTCGGTGCATTCCCGACAACCATGCCATCCTGTCCTGTCTTCACGAGGAGACGGACCCTGCATCCGACTCCCGCGTTAAATTTGCGGATGACTCCTGCGGCTGAGGCGGGGCTTGGCTTCTGGGCTGAAAACTAGATCGCAATCGGCTAGGCTTGGCTCCCGCATCCCGTCTGCGCGGCGGGGTCGCGTTCCTAGACCCAGCGTGTGCCCGGTGGGGGCCATTTCTCGGGTTCCGGCCTGTGCCGCGCAGCCACTAGCATTGGATCCTCGCCGACGCGCTCCCATCCCGGTGCATGGTCGTGGCGAACGCATTTCGAAATTACGATTAGGCAGAAGGTTGCGAGATCTGCCCGAAGATGATCAAAGTTGTTCTTCGACTCCTAGCTTTGTGTGGCCATAGGCGATGCAGCTGTCGCCTAGTTTGAGAAGATGCCTTCTTCCTCAAATTTGGGATCTGATGAATTCTCTAGAGGCTGCTCAACAAGTGGGAGGATGGTGGGCTGAGCGGATCCGGGGAGCATTCATAATTTTCTTCTCATTCACCGAAGCATGGGATATGTATGTTGAGCTATGCAAGCAACTTGGTGGCCTCTCTGCCTCTGATGTGTACCATTAAACATATGAGCAAACATCATAAACCGGCGTTCTCATGACCATTACTGGGGTCATCCTTCTTCGTCCCGGCCCGATGACACGGGAAAGTGGGGACAGGGCTCCACAAGTTTCCGGTTTGACGACCCACTTCAACCCCGTCATGCTCCGGCGATTTCCCAAAATCGTAAACTAAACTAACACGCCAATAATCTCAGCGGCATCAATCCCTAATGACCACAGCGCTCTTGATGTAGTCTCCTTCTACCGCAACCTTGACCAAGAACTTGGCCGCCGTAGCAACGCTGATACTGTCGCTCAAACGCATGCCGGCACCGTCGCTGCCCAGCGTGTGCACGTCCTTGTCCGCCGGCTGCGGCTTCTTGGGGTCGTCGAACTCCAGCCTCACGGCCCGCACCAGGGTCCAGTCCATCTCGGTCGACCGGATCTCCTTGTCCACGAGGCCGTGGTCCTCGAGCGCGTACTTGATGTTGGTCCACGACATGAAGGCCTTGGACATCCACGGAAGCTTGGCCCAGGAGTCCCCGACGCCGGCGGTCGACATGACCACGATGCGCCGGATCCCGGCCTGCGCCAGGACCTCGCAGGCGTTGGCGCACGAGTCGGCGAGGAAGCGGGCGGGCGAGAGCTGGGCCGCGAAGGGGCTGTCAGACTCGCGGACCGTGTTCAGCGTGACGATGGCGGCGGACGGCGTCAGGGACGGCGCCGCGTAGAGGGCGGTTTTGATGTCCGGCTTGGAGAGTGGTGACCCGGTGACGATGGTGAGGCCGTCGCGGGGGGCGATGCTGCTGGCGTTGCGGACGAGGGCTACCGCCGTGTGGCCTTGAGAGAGCAACTCGGACACGACGTGCTTGCCCGTCCGCCCAGTGGCGCCGAGGAGGAGAAAATGCATGGTATCAGACTGCGAAAGACGAGAGAGTACTCGTCTTGCCTCTGCGAACTTTTGGAAAATGACCAAGAACAAGACGAATTCGGTTGCAAAATGATCAAGAGAAAAAAAAAAAAAAACACAAAGAGTTTGAAGAATCATTTAAGGATTAGAGGGAGAGAGGCATGCAAGCAACCGGACAGCGGCCAAGATACCAAGAGATCGGGTCCCCGGACGGCTTCTTAGGCCATGTGGGGCCGCCGCAGCGGGTCGGGTGGTTTTCGAGGCTTGTTCTTCCTACAATCAGCAGCCGTTATGCTGATTGGCTCGTTCGCTCCTCATACTGCAAATGGAAACAGCAAGTTTCAGACAAGAGGGTACGTACCGAACCGAAGGAGCGCCTTGGCCCGGTGCACAGTTTTGGGCACTTTGAGACAACGTCGCTTACACGCGGCGAATCCACCTCGCGTCGACGCGAATCGGAATCAAGCAACCCGCGATGACTGGGTCCCGGTCAGCTCCATCAAAAAGCTGCGTCTGCCGTCTGCCAGCATCAGGCGATTCCTACAAGGAGTGAACACGTTAGCGTCGTCCCATGCTAACTGATCCAGATCCAGGTATGATGATATTCAGAAGTCCCCTTGCGCTTACCCAACAACTACTATTTACAAAGGACATTACGTCGCAAAGTATCCCCGAACTTCAGGGCCCTGTGTATGATGTCACTTCCGAGTAATATTCTACAGGAGGAACATGCTCTAAAAAACATCAGCCGTTCGGAATTTGTGCGGTTGGGTTGTGGGCCAAAGTAACGTTTTTAATCTTGTGAATGTATACTTCTTCCCGTGCAGCTGTGCCGCTCAGGTGGCGCAATCAACAGTGACCGGGACTAATAGCCCCCCCACGCTTTATGTCAACGATGCAGAGTGCCAGTGAGTGCTTTGCAGGGATGTTTCTGCAGGGCAGCAGTCGGCGTGAGGACCACCAGAGCAGAGGAGACAGATCTCTTTTCCCTTGGTCCCTTGGTCCCTTGGTCCCTTGGAACTCTATCTAGCCGAGGAGGCTGTCGCGCGGGCGAGACATGATTTGACGGGTAGGCAGGCGACCTCCCATAACGAGTGATAAGGCTGATGACCGAAGGAACGCATGCATACCTGCCCTTGCGACTAGCCAGACACCGAGTTCTGGATCACCGCGCCTGGATCAATAGCCTGGCAAATACGGATTGCGCTTCACGTAAGCGGCACTGCGGCATGCAAGCCTCCCAGCACCAAAGATCCATCACCAGCGCCAACGTCCCTCGTTGCCGCCTGCTGTCGAAGACGCAGCGCCTTGCCTGACATGAAGCCGGACTCAGAATCCGTCGAAAATCGTGCGCGGAACATAAGAGAAAGTCGTGTCCCTGCAGCGGCTCTCTCGAAGCACCCTTGCCCTCTCTAGCCCCGTCGCATCGCTGCAGAAAAATGCTGACAAAAACACGACACGACGACATGTCTTTCTCGCCAGACCTGTTCTCCCTCCTCCACCCGTCCGGTGCCGACAGCCTTGGCCTGCCGTCGGATGGCGACGTCAACTGGGCGTTTGACACGGACACCGACCCGGCCCCCCAGATGCACATGCACTTCTCCGACATTCGGTCCACCGACATCGAGATCCCCGATGTCACCGATCTGCAGCCCCCGATGGACAGTCACTTCCACCTCGACGCCGACGCCGACGTCGACGTCTTCGCCAGCCACGAGTCGCCCGCAGGCTACCAGATGTCCAACGGCTCCTCCCTGTCCGTGCCAATATCCCGGTCCCGATCAACGTCCGCTTCATCGGCGGCCTTGTTCCAGCCGCCGTCTTCGCTTTCGTCGACAGCGCCCAACGCTCGTTTCTCCGAGGTCACGGAGGGTCAGATACACACGCAACACCAGCTACAGCCCAAGCTGTGCACGTCTCAGCAGTGCCTCGCGGCGGCCCTTCGCATTCTGAGAACGCTACACATCGCCCATTCGGCATGTCTGAGCGCTCACAGAGAGGACCCGACGGCACGGCAGACCCGTAAAATGGAAACGGTGTTATCCATGAACAGGGACGTCGTCGCCGGCATGGGACCAATCTTGGCCTGCCCCTGTTCGGGCAGTTCGCTGGTACAGCTGCTGCTGCTCAGCATCTGCGGCAATCTGATTGCCTGGAACAGCGCCATGATCACCGCGAACCTCGACCGGAGCGACGACCTGTTCTCGCCGGCATCCGCCTTCTCCGCCGACCCCGGCCGGGCACCCAGGGCTCGTGTTCTGGCCCAGCCCATCACCATCGGCAAACACCAGATCGACGGCAAACTGGGCCGCGTACTTCAGACCCAAATCATGGCGGGCGAGATGAGAATCCTGGAGGGCTTGGTCGACGCGCTGTCCCGCCGCTTCTGCGAGGTGTCAGGCGCCGAGGTCGCGTCAAGCACGTCTCCGACAGGCACGCGTAAGAGAGACGCCGACGGCCAGACCGCTTCTGCCCGGGATATCCACTCGTTCCAGTCAAAGAGTCTCTCCACCCATGTTTATCGAAACATCTTATCGTCTTTACGTACACGACTGGAGCATACGCGGGGTCAGATCTTCTCTCAAGGCTAGAGGTAGGCCGAGCCGCTTCATGGTGACCAGAATGCAAAGTCCTTTATAGAAATAGGATGGGGGAAAGCAGACTACGGGACTGGACGAATGCACGGTGACTCATATGTACACTTATTTCTCCTCCTCTACGCTCGCTCGCATGTTCTGTTCCGAGAGTGAACCAACGGCGCCAGAAAGCAAGCACTCTGTAGCAAACAGCGTCTCCACAGTGCCATACAAGTAATAAACATATGACCATATGGAACTCAAATTCTTCTTATTTTTTTTATTAAAACCTGAGTTTCTTTACCAACCAGCCCGTTCGTCTAGTTTCATAGGTACGTATATGACCCAAAGGGCATGCACGAGTGTGCCATTTTCTAGACCCTGGATACAGAACGTGGGGCCCGGAAGTATCATGCTACCACTAGACTTACAACTTTGTTCCTCCATTCTGCAATGTGGTCGAGATTCCATTGTGTTCAGCCGCAGCCGCTTTGGCAGCGAGCATCTCCTTCGTTTTGCTAAGCACATCGTACGAGAAGAGAACATCGATAACGTCGTCCTGGTTCTGCAAGCTCGTGCCTTCCGGGAGGTACGTGGCGGCAACGTCGCGGACACTCTGCGGCACCGGAGGGCCACAGTTGGAAATCGTCTGGATGGCCGACCCCCGACCGCGCCTGATCTCCTCAAAGAGTTCGAGGCGCGCGCTCATGGTGGCTTTGTCTTGGACCCCATCCAGCAGAACGCCGAGCACCGCGGCATCCTCGATGGCTTGCGAGCCGCCTTGAGCCTGGACTGTTTCGGGAAACCATCCGTCAGTACGAAGCGCGACGACATCGGGCGTGGAATGGTCCACATGAGAGAGAGAGTGAGGACCCCGGGCGGGCTTGCTTACAAGGCAGCATCGGATGAGCAGCATCGCCAATCAGAACAAGCGAGTCCTTGCGCCACGAAGACAGAGGACTCCTGGCAATCAGTTTCCAGAACCGGACGTCCCTGGCCTTGCTGGGAAAGAAAAGTCGTCTTAGCCAACCTTGCTCGGAAACGGAGAAGCGCGAGAACTTACGCGAGAACAGCTTGTAGAGCCGGGCTGAACTCGTTCTTGGCGTAGTCCATCACTTTGCTCGGCTCTATGCCCGCTCGGAAATCTACGCCGGAGGCGACATCAGTAAGACTGTTTTTTCTCTTGCTCTCGCCACAACAGATGAGACGTGTCACGTACCTTCCGTAATGTTCTCGCTTGCGAACGACCGAGAGAGGTAGAGGAAGTTCTGCACCTCGTTGCTTGCAGACCAGCAGAGTCAGCAACTAATTACCCAATGTTGCGCACGCAGCGTGAAAAGTGAGCAGATTTGCGCTTCTTTCAACGTACTCTCGACACATGTACCACACCAAACCACCGCCACGAGCACCCATGAAGTACCTCTGGGTGGAATCCTCGACCAGAGGCGCCGTCTCCGGGTCCGCCAGCAACTCCTCTGTCGGCAGAAGCCATCGCATGGTCGCCCAGCCGGTGTCGCTGGCGTGGCTCTCGTCCGGGACAATCACGTGTTCTCTGGCCGACGAATGCACGCCGTTGGCTGCGATGATGAGGTCCGCCTGCCAGACCGCACCGTCGGCCGTCGTCACTCTAGCGTGGACAGGATCCTAGCGTTCATCATCCTGTCAGCAAATCGACGTAATATATATATATATATATGCCGAGTTCCCGGGAGTGTAGCTCACGTAGTCAACCACTGCAGCGCGAACGTGCAACTTGCACGGCTGGCCTGATCCGTCTTCCCCTGTGGCGAGCACCTTCAGTTGGTCGTGGAGATCGACGCGGTGGACGGCGTATATGGGAGAGCCGTAGTTCTCCTCGATGTGCACGTAGTAGTTGGGCACGATCATTTGCATGTCACTACCGTTGAGGATGCTGCCGGTCTTGATCCCGACCATGCCCGCCTTGGCGATGTCGAAACCCCACTCGCGGAGAACCGGCGACGCGTTCGGCGCTATCGAGATGGCGGCCCCGGTCTCCTGGAGCAGCGCGGATTGCTCGAGAATCTTTGCGGGGAGAATGTCAGCATGAGAACATGTGTGGCTAGGGACAGCATCGTTCACGTCAAGTTGAAAAAGAAGGCAATACGAACCGTCACCGAGTGTCCCGCTCGCCGCAGAGCGATGCCGGCACTGAGACCCGCGATTCCGGCGCCGACGATGATGATTTCCATTCTTTCTTTCCTTTCTCGGGATTGGATCATCTGGCGCTAGGGAGCAAAGTAGAGGCTTCCTGACCTGTGGGTCGTTTCTTTATAATATTCGTGGATAGAACGGTACGTGAACCGACCGGCCAATCATCACACCAGAATACGGGGAGATGGCAACGGTGCATTCTACTGCGTTTGTCCGTTCGGCGAACCGGTACAAGTTGCTCGTGTCAAGTCTCGGGCTTGAACAATTCTATTGAGCTCGGTGCCAAGCCGATCGGTCTCATTTGGGGTCCAAAGTCGTCTGGGCTTACCCAGAAGATGGAATTGTCCGTCCAGCTCCGGTCGGTATCCGTCCCGTCGGGGACCAAGAAAATCGGGGGTCCACACCCGGCCGCAACGCCGTGCTCAGCCAAGAACGCCAGCTCCCGATGCTGTGATCGATACGTTTCGCGATTACTTGTTGAACGCCTCCAATTCATCGAGAAGTGAACCCCTGTATAAGAAGAGCCGGTCTCGTCGGTAAGCTGCGCACATACTCCTGGATACGCACCATCAGAACGAGCAAGGCATTACTTAGTTCCCACCCTTCCAAACCTCACAACTTTTGCGGAAAAATGGCAGCCATTACCGAGACCACCACCACGCAACGAGTGCGCGCCGACGAGGCTTCGCGACTCAAGATGCAGGACTCCCTGCGGAGCGCTGCCGAGTCCATGGAAACGCCCAACGACACGATGCTGCGGCTGTTCAACGGTGTAAGTGCCCGCTTTGACAGCGACACACCCTAATCGGGAGAATCAACGAGTTCCCCCACAATGGGCTGACAAAATCCACCGCGACAGGCTCTCGAAGTTCCCATGATCAAGGCCGGCTGTGACATTGGCCTCTTCAAGACGCTTGTCGCGAGCCAGACTTCATTGTCGCTGGACGAGATTGCGAGCGCGACAAAGGCGGAGCCGGCCTTTCTGGGACGCGTCCTCCGGTACCTCGCGGCGACGCGCTTCATCGCGGAGACGGGCAAGGACCAGTTTGGCGCCAACCTCAGCACGCAATCCCTCGCGGATCCTGCCATCGAGGGTAGCTTGAACTACATGTCAGCCCGCGCCCTCTCGTCGGACGCCCCGACAGAAGAACCACCCCCTTGCTGACCAAGATGATACAGCTTCTCGATCGCTATCCCCGCTTACATGGCCCTCCCCGGGTTCCTGCAGCAGACGAGCTTCCAGACGCCCGCGGGCACCAAGTGCGCCTGGCAGCAGTCGGTCAAGACGGACATGGACTGGTTCCCGTACTACAAGCAGCACCCCGAGCAGCTCTCGTACTTCCAGAAGCTCATGAGCGTGCCGCGGGACGGCGAGTGGTTCGACGTCGTGCCGTTCGCCGAGGAGGCCTCCGGAGTCGACCCGGACGACGCGCTCTTCGTCGACATCGGCGGCAGCATCGGGCACCAGAGCAAGCGGCTGAGGTCCAAGTACCCCGCGCTCCCCGGGAGGGTCATCGTCCAGGACCTGCCGGAGACCGTCAACGTGGCGACCCCGGCCCCGGGCGTCGAGTTCATGGCCTACGACTTCTTCACGCCCCAGCCCGTCCGAGGTACGCCCCCGACCGACCATGACCACGAACTTCATCGCGAAGGAAACAAGGAAATGCTGACAAGAAGAAAACCGCAGGCGCCAGGTTCTACTACATGCGCACCGTCCTCCACGACTGGGACGAGGAGAACTCGGTCAAGATCCTCAAGAACACGGCCGCCGCCATGGGCCCCAGCTCGCAGCTGCTGATCGACGAGATGGCGCTGCCGAACAAGGACGTCCACTGGTGGTCGGCGTGCCTGGACCTGCACATGTACACCATGCTCAACGCGTTGGAGAGGACCGTCGATCAGTGGACCGATCTGCTGGGCAAGGCCGGCCTCAAGCTCGTCGACATCCGGACGTACGCCTCGGTCATGAAGAACTCCATCATCGTGGCCGAGCGTCTGTGACGAGGGAATTGCAGTTGCTGCAAGTTTGTTTGATTTGTGGGATGATTTGCAGACGAAGACGAGGATGGGCGCATCTTCCTGTTTGTAGAATTGAGTAGCTTTAATTTCACATATAAATTGCGCGTCTCTTTACACCATCAGCCTGGCTAGCCCGGAAGGGAAGCAGCGACTTCTACCTAAATACAGCATTTAATAGTCCATAAATACGAAGCCCAAGCGTTAGTGTTGCTTGACTACATCTTGCAATATCAAATATTATAAAGGTTCGACCATGGGCATGGTTTAACTCAGAAACTCTAGCCTGGACTTGTCAGCTGATTGGGTCATATAATTCAATTGTCATTAGTAATTCAGATGCATGATTCGATGGCAGAAACATCTCTACAGCCAGATGATGTGTTTCGGCCTCAACCACGTAGGTGCCGTTTCAGACCATTATTGTCAAGAAGCTCTCGGAAACACAGATCGGTTGTCCTTGGGTTCAGTTCTGGACATATCGCGTCTAATCTTGACGCAGACCGCACTGCAAAGACTTGACGGTTTGGTACATGTGCTGCTGTGCATGCGTTACTTGGTAACCGTGCTTATGCATAGAAAGGCCTACTGATCATAATACCTATTCAAACTGCACACAATTCATTCCTATTGCACGCTGATTCCGAGACTTCGGGCAAGGCTGGAACCATTTCGAGCTTCCCTATCAACAATCAGGCAGAGATGGGTCAGGTCTCGCCGGGGTTGGCACAAAGTGGCTGGCCTCGGGTTCCGACGACTACCGAGCTCACAAATTCCACCTGCTAGCGACCGTCTGCGCGCACGTAAGCCTGGAGACCTGGAAGCCTTTCTTTTCTTCACCAGAAACCATAGGGAAATTGGAACCATACTCTGGCCCTTCGAACTTTGCAAGTCTGATGCGACTGTATTTGGAATCGAGTTGGTCGTTGTTTTCTATCATATCACGTCATTCTCCAGCCCATCATGGCAACTTTGGCAAATGTCAAGATCGACCGCGAGTTCTGGAAGGACTACCTCCTGGCCCAAGCAAGCCAGTTACCTCACTTGGACGACGTAGAAGATGTTACGGACAGAGTCATTAGGGTGATGGGAGGGAATCCCGGAGAGATGCAGCTCCAGGGAACAAACACCTTCCTCGTCGGCACCGGCAAGGAAAGAATTCTGATCGACACTGGCGAAGTATGTATCCAACCTAAGCCCCCGGGCACTCAGAAGTTCGCAAAAGATCAAGCAGTCCTCTCTGACACCATCTACAGGGAGTCCCGATATGGATTGAGCACATGGTCAAGATTCTGCAAGAAAGAGACGTCCACATTTCCCACGTCCTCCTCACGCACTGGCATGGCGACCACACGGGCGGGGTGCCCGATCTGGTTGCATACGACGCCGCTCTCGCAGATCGCATCTACAAATGCAACCCTGATCCCGGTCAACACGACATCGCAGACGGACAGACTTTTGCCGTCGAGGGGGCCACTATCAGAGCACTCTTCACACCAGGCCATGCTGTTGACCACATGTGTTTCCTCCTCGAAGAGGAGAACGCCCTGTTCACCGGTGACAACGTTCTGGGACACGGCTTCAGCGTCGTCGAGGACCTCGCGCTGTATCTCCAGAGCCTCGAGCGCATGGCCGAACAGGCCTGCGTCGTCGGGTACCCGGCTCACGGAATCAGAATCGAGAAGTTGCCGGCCAAGCTGAATCAGTACATCAGACACAAGCGGGCGCGGGAGAAGCTGATCTACGGTGCGCTGGTCGAGAGCATGTCGAGTGGCGGGCGGAGCGCGCTCAGCAAGTCCGGGCTGTCGACGAAGGAGATTATCACTAAGATATACGGAAACGTGCCGCAGAGTCTGCTCATGAGCGCGATCGAGCCCTCCACGATGGAGATTCTGCGGATGTTGGCTGATACGCGCAAGGTGGGCTTCATTATGCAAGGCGGCACGCAGCGATGGTTCGTCAACAAAGCGTGCCGGGTGGCCGCGTAGGGCTTAGGCATCGGCGTGTGAATTGGGAGAACGTAGCAATACTTTTCCGCAAATCTTTCACACCGGTTCCAGGAGAAAGTAGAACGCAACGCAATAGATTAAATTATTCTCGTAAACATGCGAAGACTTAGTGGCAACTGGAATTGGTCTACATGAATGCTGGCACGGAGACATCGGACATTGAAAGACTTTCTCGACCAAAAACACCATGGTCTTTGGAGAAAGACTGAAGTCCGTCATCTCGAGATACTGAAGGTAACGTGATGATCGGGTAAGCAAAACCACAGCCTATGCGTGTCTTCTTCCTGACTGTCCCCCAATTACTCTTGCTACTTTGCTGTTCTCCAACTTTTTCGAGAAAGTGCTGGGCCACAGTCGTGTTCCGGCTCCCGTCGGTTACCGTGCCATGTTTTTTCTAGCCGGGCCGAACAACGTAGGATTATCACACCGACGCCGGTCTTCCCTGCTCGGCCTCTTCCGTATCTATGCTCCCCGACATCGAGCCAAGAGTACCTTCCATGTAACCGTTCCGCAAAAGAAAATAAACCTGGCTGGCGCCGTCTAAATTGGTCTATTCCATTCTTTCTTTCTCCATCGTTCTCATCGCCGACATCACGACGTGTAGCAAGCATGACCGCCACTCCCTCAACGGAGGGTCTCAGCGACTTCACGTCGCGACTTTTGTTCTTCAGCAACGAATTCCCGAACGACGACCTGCGAGATCTGTTCCGCCGCCTCCACAACCACAGCAAAGGCCAGAGGTTTCGGCTCCTCGCCGCTTTCCTAGACGCCTGCGGCGACGTAGTCCACGACGAAGTCGCCGCGCTGCCGTCGCCCTTGAAGAAGCTCGTCCCTCCCTTCAAGTCGGTCTTGTCTCTCGCCGACGATGCCAATTTCAGGCAAGGCCCGGTTGGAGGGGCTCTGGAAAGCGCCTTGCTCTGTGTTCTGGAAATCGGCATGTTCATTGGGTCAGGCCCCCTAACGCGCATACTGCACAATAACGTGAACGTGTACTGACTTCTTCCACAGTCATCATGAGGCCAAAGATGCGCCGCTGGACCTCCCGAGTGACAGAACGACCCTCTCAGGACTCAGCATCGGGTTGTTTGCCGCCGCGGCTGTTTCCGTCTCCGAGTCGTTGGCAGAAATCGCCGCCAACGGGGTGGAGAGCGTGAGAGTTGCTTTCAGGTTGGGCATCCACGTCGACGGCGTCTCTGGGCGGCTCGAGTCGCGCGACCAAGACGGGATGTACGGTAGCTGGGCTTATGTGCTGACGGGCTTACCTGCGGACGAGGTGCAGGAGGAGCTCGACCGCTATAACAAAGATTCGGTGATTCTCAACTCTCCGCAACCGTGCCGGTCTTCTCTCGACTAACGTCACCGTATTCTAGTCCAATCCTACACCCACAAAGGTCTTCATCAGCGCATCAGACAAGACCTCAGTCAGTGTCACAGGCCCGCCATCCCGTCTGAAAAACGCGTTCCGGCACAGCAAAGCCCTGCGCTACTCGAAACATGTTCCAATGCCTGTCTACAACGGGTTGTGCCACGCGCCGCACATCTACACAGCCGAAGACGTCCGGACCATCGTCCACGGGTCTGGTCCCAAGTGTACTCACTCTCTCCGCATCCGGCTGCCGCTCCTCTCTCCCCAGACGGGCAAGCCGTACCCTGCTCGCAACGCCGGCGAGCTTTTCGAGAGAATCACGGCCGACATCCTCACGGGTGGCATCTTCCTTGACAATCTCAGCGGTGGGATCCTGGACTCCATCTCCGACTTTGGCTCGGCAGAGTGTGAGACCTTCCTGTTCCGCTCCTCTCTCGTCTCCAAGAGCATATTGGCAGCGGTGGCCGCCGGTCTTGGCCAAGTGTCGATGAAGAACATCGACTTCATCGACTGGCCTTTTGAGAACATTGCCGCCGGTGCACCACGAACCGCTGCTCAGTCTACCCTCGCCATCGTGGGAATGTCCTGCAGGCTTCCAGGTGGCGCAAACGACTGCAGGCTTTTCTGGGACCTCTTGAAAGAGGGCAGAGACACGCACACCGAAGTCCCAGCCGACAGGTTCGATCTCCAAGCACACTTCGACCCGTCCGGCCAAGTCCCCAACTCGACACCTACGCCTTGGGGAAACTTCATCGACCAACCGGGCATGTTCGACGCAGCCTTCTTCAACATGTCCCCGAGAGAGGTTAGTCTAATCCACCGCCTCAAAGCTACTCCCCAACAGGTATTCTGACTCGTCGATTGCAGGCAGAGCAGACAGATCCCATGCACCGCCTGGCCCTTGTGACGGCGTACGAAGCGCTCGAAGTGTCCGGTTACGCACCCAACAGGACGCCGTCGACGACTTTGGAGAGGATTGGGACGTACTACGGACAGGCAAGCGACGACTGGCGAGAGCTGAACGCCGCTCAAAACATCGGAACGCATGCCGTGCCGGGAGGCGAGCGAGCCTTCGCCAACGGACGCATCAACTACTTCTTCAAGTTCGGCGGGCCAAGCTTCAACATCGACACCGCGTGCTCCAGCGGGCTGGCCGCCGTCAACGCCGCGTGTTCCGCTCTCTGGGCTGGCGAAGCCGATACCGTCATCGCGGGCGGGCTCAGCGTCATCACGAACCCGGACAACTACGCCATGCTGGGCAACGGCCATTTCCTGTCCAGGACGGGCCAGTGCAAGGTATGGGACGAGGGGGCCGACGGGTACTGTCGAGCCGACGGGATCGGCTCCGTCGTGATCAAGCGCCTCGAAGACGCAGTCGCGGATAACGACAACGTCATCGCCACCGTCCTCGCCGGGGCGACGAACCACTCTGCATACGCCGCTTCCATCACGCAGCCCCATGCCGGGGCCCAGAAGAGCAACTACGCCCAGGTCACGCAAGCCGCGGGCATCAACCCGCTCGACGTGGGGTTCGTCGAGCTTCACGGCACCGGCACACAAGTCGGTGACGCGGTCGAGTCCGAGTCGGTTTGCGACTTCTTCGCGCCCCTCTCGCCGCGCCGCCGCAGCGACCAGCCCCTCCACCTGGGAGCCGTGAAGTCCAACATCGGGCACGGCGAGGCTGCGGCGGGCATCACCTCGTTGGTCAAGGTGTTGCTGGCCTTCCAGAACAGCGAGATCCCGCCGCATGTCGGGATCAAAACAGCCATCAACCCCATCATTCCCCCGGACTTGGGCAAGCGCCAGGCTGGCCTGGTCATGAATCTTCAGCCGTGGCCCCGGCAAGCAGGAAAGGCTCGATACGCTGTCGTAAACAGCTTCGGGGCTCACGGTGGCAATACGACACTACTGCTCGGTGACGCACCAGAGAGGAAACTCTGCGGCTCGGATACCAGATCCAGCCATCCGGTGGTTGTCTCGGCCAAAGGCAAAATCTCCCTCGAGGGCAATCTCAAGGCTCTCATCGACTACCTCGACAAGAATCCCGACACGGATCTGGGTGACCTGTCCTACACGACGACTGCTCGCCGAATCCACCACAGCTCTAGAGTGGCTGTCTCGGCTTCCAACATCGCCCAACTACAGAAAGCCCTCCAATCGGCTTTGCCCGGCGTTCGAGAAGTCCGTCCGGTCCCGGCTGTGGCGCCCTCGGTCGCCTTCGCCTTCACGGGTCAAGGCTCGTTCTACGTGGGAATTGGCGCTGCGTTGTATAAATCGTTCCCATACTACCGCCAACAGATTGCCCATCTCGATCACCTAGTGCGGGTATTCGGATTCCCCTCGGTCATTCCATACATCGAAGGCAGCGCTGACAATGGAGGACCTTCCCCCCTCACGACTCAGCTCACCATCGTCGTCAGCCAGATTGCTCTCGCCGAGCTCTGGTCGCTGCTTGGTATCAAGCCCAGCGCCGTCATCGGCCACAGCCTGGGCGAATACGCAGCTTTGGTCGTGGCCGGCGTGATCTCGGCAGCCGACGCCATTCTCCTCGTCGGCAGACGCGCAGAGCTGGCGGTTTCCAAGTGCAAAGAGGGCAGTCACGTCATGCTTGCGGTGCGCGCGAGCGTAGACACGATCAAGGGCATTGCCACCGACGGAAAGTACCAAGTGTCGTGCATCAACGGAACCAACGACACGGTCTTGGGAGGCCCTCAAGAGGACATCGAGGCTGCGAGAAAGGCCCTGCAGAACGAGGGCGTCAAGTGCACGCTCCTCGACGTTCCCTTCGCTTTCCACACCAGCCAGATGGACCCCATGCTGGAGCCTTTCGAGCAGCTGGCCAAGCACATGACGTACAAGACACCGACGACCCCCATTCTCTCGCCGCTCCTGAGCGCGTGCGTGTTCGACGGCAAGGCCGTCAACGAGAAGTACCTCAGCAGGGCCGCGCGAGAGCCCGTCAATTTCGTCGGTGCGCTCGAGGCTGCCCAGGAACTCGGCATCGTCGACGAGTCGACCATGTGGATGGAGATCGGGCCCCATCCCGTCTGCGCCTCTCTCATTCGAGGCTACATTGCAGACGCGCACGTGAACGCGTCGGTCCGCCGCGACGAGGACAACTTCGCAACGCTGTCGAACACTCTGGTGACGCTCCACGGGGCCGGCATCACCGTCGATTGGAACGAGTACCACCGCCCGTACGAAAAGTCGCACACTCTCTTGTCTCTCGATGCGTATAAGTGGAACGACAAGAACTACTGGATACAGTATGAGGGCACTTGGACTCTGGACAAGGCCTATCCGAACGGCAACGGCAGCAGCAAGCCGGCCACGCAGAGCGGTTCTGCGCTGCGGACCTCGTCCATGCAGCAGATCGTCTCAGAGGAAGTCGTAGGAAACACGGGCAAGCTTGTGGTCATCTCGGACATGATGCATCCCGAATTTCTGAGCGCTCTGGACGGTCATCACATGAACGGGCACGGTGTGGCAACTTCGGTGAGTTCCATAGTACTGACTGCTTCCCTCCGTACTCGATTACTCGTGCTGACTCGGAATTCCAGTCCATTTGGGCTGACATGGCTTTGACGGTCGGCGAATACCTGTACAAGCGCATGATCCCGGCTGCGACTGGGAACGTGCCGATGAACATTTCCGACATGTTGGTGGAACACGCTCAAGTGGTCATGTCGAACCGGGAGGGCGCGCAGCTTCTGCAAGTCGAAGCCGAGATGGATCTCGAGCACCTGGTCACGGCTGTGCGATGGTACAACGTGGACAACCAAGGCAACCGTTCCGAAGAGCCATACGCGACCGCGACCGTGGCTTACGAAGACCCCGACGACTGGGCGGCTGAGTTCAGCAGGGTGTCGTGGCTCGTGGACAGTCGCGTCGAGGCGCTGACGGCCATGGTGCCGACCGGCGCAGCCAGCCGGGTGGGACGCGGCCTGGCGTACACGCTCTTCGAGAACGTCGTCACTTACTCGGACAAGTACCGCGGCATGCATTCGGTGGTGATCCACGGGCTCGAGGCCTACGCCGACGTGGTACTGGCACCCGAGAGGCACGGCACCTGGCACACGCCGCCGCACTGGATCGACAGCCTCTTCCACGTCGGCGGGTTCGTCATGAACGGCAGCGAGGCCTCCAACACGAAGGACTACTTCTACGTCACCAACGGCTGGGGCAGCTGCCGGATGGTGAAGCCGGCGGTTGCTGGAGGCAGCTACAAGAGCTACGTGCGCATGGGGCCCGCGAACGAGGCCAACATGTTCTCGGGCGACGTCTACGTCCTGCAGGACGGCCAGGTTGTGGGCATGATGGGCGGGATGAGATTCCGCCGCGTCAACCGCATCCTGATGGACAGGTTCTTCTCGCCGCCAGACGCGGGAAGCGGCGTCGTCAAGACGACGACGACATCGGGCGCCCCCGTCAAGCCAAAATCCGGTCCCAAGCCCGCCGCGACTCAACGGGCTTCTTCGTCAAAGACCAAGCACGCGGACCCGACGCGCAGACCTGCTGCTCAACGAGTCGAGAAAGCCACGCATGACGCAGAGGAGAAAAGGGAGACGGCGTCCCCCGCGCAGGACGTCCATGTCAGTAACGTCGGCCAAGGAGGCGTTGTGGGCGACGCGCTGCAGCTCATTGCCAAGGAGACGGGCCTCGATCTGTGCGACCTGACGGACGAGGCCACCTTTGTAGAGCTCGGGGTTGATTCTCTCACCTCGCTGGTGTTGGCCGAGAAGTTCAAACAGGAGCTATCCATCGAGGTCAGGAGTTCGCTCTTCCTGGAGTGTGTCAATGTGGGTGATCTCAAGGGCTGGCTGGAGCAGAATGCCTGAGACGAAGTGTTGGGTCTGCAACTTGCATTTGCGCTTTGTGTTGTTCTCTTTCCGGGGTTTGATCGTTGTTTTGAATGCGAATCGTCTTTCCATAGTTGAGTTCATTTAGAGTAGCATTCATTGGCTCATTAGCTTTCAATCAAGACGCGTCACACTGAAGAGCTAAAATTGTGTAACGGCGTCACCTCTAGATTTGATCGAGTTGAGACTTGATTTATCTACCACAGTAATTTCCCTTACGGTATTCTCCAAGTTGAGTCGACCGAGGTTTCGAGTAATGGCCTGTCTCGATCACAGAATTAAGCATTTGGGTTGCATGAATCACTACAACACTCTCCTCATGGTCCTCTAATGCGGTTTGCTCATTGGCTTCGATGTACTAGATTTCTACATGACGCAACGCCGGCACGGTGCCGTTGTCCAGGAACCGATTCGTCGTCTTCTCGGCCATGGTCTTAAGCGTGGTCCTCAACGAAGCGGCGAGCAACATCAGCGCCTCGGGGGGACGGCCGCTTTGGGTGACGCTGTAGCGATGGGTGAAGAGGGTGACGACGCGGGATATGCTGGGGATGGCGCCGAGAGCCAGGACGGTGTGTTGCTCGTCGTCCAGCGCGTGTCCCGCGGGCTTGAGGGTGCGCAGGGCGGCGTCGGCGGCGTCGAGGATGGCGGCGGCGAGAGACGCGACCAGCAGCGCCGTGTCCATGTCGGTCGAGCACGGGCACACGAGTATCCGAGCCGCCTGCCTGCACGCATGCGGTATCTGGTCGGCCAGGACCTCGGCGGCCGCGGCGGCAGACAGCGGGCCGCCGAGGCCCCCGGCCGCGGCGAGCTTGCCCAGCGTTGCCACGGCCACGGTTGCGCAGTCGTACTCGTAGGGGTCGTGTCGCATCTCTTCCGGCGGATTCAGCATGTCAAGGCCGCCGCCGCCGCCGAGGAGGCCGTCTCTGTTGCTTGCGGCGTCGTCGTTCCGGACGCTGCTGCTCCGACCGCTCGTCCTCTCGTTGCTGGTGGTGCTGCCGCCGCTGGCACTCGCAGCAGCGCTAGCGGCCGCGCTCCAGCGACCCTCGTCGGAGAGATAGTCCGGGATGGTGTCGTCGAAGTTGATCTGCTGCTGAGCGGGCCGTTCCGGGGCTCTTGGCGTTGGTGCGGGTGCGGGTGCGGGTGCCGGATAGTCTTTCCTGACGGGCTCTTTGGTCGTCGTCGTCGTCGTCGTCGAAGACGCAGCATCGCCGTCATTGCTAGCCGGGCGCCCCCCGTGGTCTTGCTCAGGGGAGCGTCGGGAGCGGGGACGAGGCCTGCCGATGCGTCTGGCAGGGCTGTAGACACAGTCGTACGACAGCCTGTCGCACCGGCCGCATCGCGGGTTCCCCTTGTCGCACTTGACCTTGGCCTCGCTGCACGGGTCGCACGTCTGGCGAAGCTTACTCGCCCTTGGCCGGGCTTCGGCGGCGACGGTAATTGTCTTGCTGCTGCTGCCGCTGCTAGTAACGCTCGGGTCGGCCATGATCGGCGGCGGTGGTATGTGTGGGTGATGGGGAAGCAGTAGCAGTGACAGTGGCAGTAGCAGTAGCAGTAGCAGAGTAGTAGTAGTATGCGGGAGAGACGTCAACTTCCAACTCCTCGCGGGACCCGAGAAAACTACTGGTTGAGATTCTGCATCGAACCCAGACTGGCATACTTTATACGACACATGCGGTTCGCCACGTGTGCGGTTCACGTACGCACGCTACCTGCTACGTCCTAAGCGACAGAGCAGAACATGGACGCCATGCAGAATGTCAACTCCATATCAAGAGGCGTGAGGAACTGTGTGGCCGTCTTCAGGGCCCCGCCGCTGGCAGGCTGCAGACATGGGGTCTCTTCTGGCGCCTTTTGCCACCCATGCTGTTCAGCCACAAGGGGGTCATAGCACAGGGGGTCTCAGCGAGGTTTCCAGACAGGAGAGTCGTTGAGGAGACCGGTGCTGCACTGCCAGAACAAAGTCCCTGCTGAACGGGCTAAACCGGGGGCATAGCGCATAGCACACAGCCAGGGGTGATATCCACCGCGGGATGGCCTGAGTAATCCGCCAGTGAGCATCCGCAGGGGAGCAGGACCCTGCAGCGTCGGGCCGCTTCAGCGACCAGGTGCTGCGTGTGATTACTAAGTACGGCGTACAGATGCAGGCAGCAGCCAGCCACACCGAGTCGACGGCCCAGACGGGGACGGCGTGGGGGCCATCTTACTCAGCCCTGAGCCGTGGATCGCCTCGGACCAGTGGGCTGACGCTCGTCTTATTTATCGTCGCTTAGCCCGGCCAATGGCAGAGCCCACGCCCCGCACTAGCGGGAGGGAGGGATGGTGCCAGAAGGCTTGTTGAGACGACCGTCCGTCCCATCAAGCGACAAGACACCAAAAGCCACCTTTTGCACAGTCAACTGAGAGCACGCCGGTTGATCCTCACCTCCAGACGTCCAATCGGCTCTCGACAAAAGAGCCTCTGGACCACAATTCTGCAGTAGCATTTGCGAGGCAGCGCAAGGGATCTATTATCCAAGACACGGCTCCCATCTCTCCGGGGAACGTCCGTCACGCGCGCTCAGCTGACCACCGCAACGATGCATTCCTCTTCAACAGCCACTTTCTCAGCGCTAATGTTTGCCCGGAATTCCATGAGCATGGAAGCTGCCGCATCGGCCTGATATTCGTCCGCGGACTTGGGGGATCTGAATCTCTACCGGGGCATATCCCACCGACGCTATGCGAGGTCGGCTTGCGACGTGATGCCCTGCTCGGAGTCCGGTGCACATGTGTCGAGCGCAGCACACAGAGTAGCTAACAGATGTCTTCAGTAGAATCAAGCTAGAACAATTCGCGCAGTTTTTAAGCATTTAATCGGCGGGTTTAGTTCCCACGTGGCGTTGCTTCTCTGATGACCCCACGATTGCTTCATTATACACAACGCAGAGCCCTCACATCAAACGAAGCTCGCCCAACAAAAGCAACCGCAACAAGCAGCGCAATGGCCGCAACAGCTGAACACGACAGGCTGCAATGGGCCAAAGTGTCGGCCCGGACCTACGAGAGGGCCCTAGACGACATGGAGAAGTTCTTTTCCCTCGCTGGGCGGGGAGGAGTGGGCGCGACGGACGGCCAGCACTGGCACATCGCCGTGATGGCCAAGATCAAGACGGCCGGCCTCGACCTGCGGCAAGCCGTGCCAAAGGCGTGGAAGGCTCTGCGCGACGTCAATCCTTTCCTCTCGGCCGTCGTTCAAGACGATCGCTGGATATACACCGTCTCCGACGAGCAAGAGCTCGAATCGTGGCTCCAGGAATCACTCCATTTCCACGACACGCCCGGCTCGTCCCGCGACGTGTTCCCCATCAGGAACTTCACCGGCCGCGCCGCCCTTCACGTGCTGCTCCAGACCCAGGAGCTCTACCTGCTGGCGCCTCACACCCATCTCGACGGCATCGGCGCCTACACCGCCATGAACAACCTCGTCCAGGCCTTGGCCGACGTCGGATCCGGCAGCGACGGCCCGAGACTCGACGGCGAAGAGGCCCGGAACCTGGCCCCCCCGCTCAACGTCCTGGCCGACATCCCCGCGGCGACAGACGCCGACCGGAGCACCTTCCAGTCCATGCTGGGAAGCTGGATGGCCGGCTTCGCTGGCGTGAAGCTCAAGCACGACAGAGAGACCAAGCAGCCGTGCGGAGATCCGAAAATCCTCTACCGCCCGTTCGACGTCTCCGAAAGCAAGCGCATCGTGGCGCGGTGCAAAGAGCTGGGCTTCACCGTGACCGCCGCGGTGCAGGCCGCCGTCTCCACGGCCCTGCGCAAGCAGGTCACGTCCAACGCGACGATCCAGAGCGCCGTCACCATCCACGACGTCCGCAAGTGGATCGACAAGTCCAAGTACCCCGCCACCAGCCTCGTCGGCGCGCTGGCCATCCCCGTCCCTGCCGTCTTCACCCTGGCCGACGACTTCCTCGAGACCGCGCACCTCGCCAGGAAGCGGTACCTCGAGCCGGAGCAGACCGGTCTCCTGCGCACGTTGCCGCGCTTCTGGGGCAACGAGATGGTCTCGATAATGATGTCGCCGCCGCCCGGCGCGGAAGCGCCGAGCTCGCTCGGGTTGTCCAGCTTCGGCATCATGGACGCGTACATCAAGCCCTCGTACGAAGGCGCTGCGGGGCGACGGTCCAAGATCGAAGTGGAAGACGCCTGGCTGGGCATCACGCTGTACTCGCCGGACATTCTGCTGCACTTGTGGACGCTGCAGGGCGCCATGAGACTGCAGTGTGTGTACAACGAGGCGTACTTTGAGCAAGAGACCGTGGCGGCTTTGCTCAAGGCGACGGAGAACGAGCTTCTTCTTGGCTTGGGTTTGTTGAACTGATGCAGGCGGCTGGCACACGGTGACTAATGTTGTAAAGGGAGATTTTTAAGTCTCAGCCCGAACAATGCGATACATATCTCAAGTCATGTCCTTTATCCATTCACCGACTACTTTGTGTAATGTATGACCAAGAACAAACTGGAGAGTGATGGCATGCGAACTACTTCCAGCGAGACTGACGCGCCGTCGCCACGCGAATTACCGTGAGTGGAGGGCACAGACCAACCTGGGCTATTCTGCAATCAGTACGCAAGTAAAACACTTCAATATTTTGTAAGTTTGCGCTGTTCTTGATATTCTATCTGGAACCGAACTACCTGCACCAACCACAAAAGAAGGGGGAAAAAAGCGAGTCTCGACTAATCGACCCTCGAGTGTTCAACCAGAAATGTCCAATCAGTAGGAGACTTCTTGGCGGAATTCTAACGCGTGCTGTACGAGATAATTGCCCCAACAAGTGGAAACAGAGTTCTCAAATAATTGAGCCGAGCCCACTCTCTGATCAGATCCCTAGTACGCTCCGCGGACGAAGGCGCCCCCGACTTCTTTTCTCGCGGCGCTTCAGCCGCCTTCTCCAGAAGGAGACCCTCGGTGCGGACGATGAACAACAGCGTGAAAGGGACGAGGCTGGCCGTGAATACACCGGCTACCAATAGGCGGAGCGCCGCAGTTGCACCGCCATCATCGCCCGACCTCCAGCTGACCAAGGCATTGGCGAAGTTGGCTAGTGTGGCCACGGCTGCGAACGGGGGGCACAAGAGGAAGCCCCGCCGGAAGATGACCCTGAACTGCGCGAGCAGGGTCGCCTCGTCGGTGCTTGGAGAGGCCAGAAGAGCGGCCCCAGATACGAATGACAGGCTGAATTGGCTGCCTGGATTGCGAAGAAGCAAGCGTTAGCGTGGAGATCCAACAAATGGTACTTCATAGTTGGCTACCCGTGTGAATAGCAGATGTGAGTACGCTGATGAAGCGCAAGGCGTCAGAGATCGACATCTTTACTGGCAGGTTCGCGATCAATCCAATGTTCAGCCGGGGTGTGTAGCGGAACAGAAAAGAAAGTCAGCTGCGCTGAATCTGTATCAGACAGAGCGGAGTGTGTTATTGAAGACCGCACATCTACTGGACTGCTCTCCGCCGAGTTCATTCTATATGTTGTTGAGCGTACTTAGGGGCAACGCTTCCTGCATCATCAACGGAATCCTCGAGTCGTCGGACTGCGTGAATGCTCTGTTGCGCCCGCTCTAAACCCGAAATGCTTTGCGAGACACCGTGCCGGAAGCCGACGGCGGGTGTCCAGGGGTCCTTCCCCGGCCGCCTGCCTGAATCGGACGTTGCGGGTCGGTTTCCTCACGGGCCAGCGGCGATTGGCCCGTCTTACCCGGCCCCCGTATCCGCTGCAGGGGCTGAGAGGCTGATAAGGTGGGGCGCACGGGGGGCACGTCGGGTGGGGGTGTCAGCGCTAGCTCGAATGGGAAGTGTGAGCGAGCGCACCAATCATGTCTGCTGCTGCGAGACAAACAGTCACCATCCGACAGTACTGGCACCGACACTGTTGGTGAAGGGAGCCGCGGGGCTTCATCTTTTGCGTTGCTGGTCATTCCAAACTCATTACCGGGGGGAGGGGGGACGCATGGCCCGACCCAGCCGTCTTCGATCGATTTAAAATCCCGAAAGGCTGACCACCCAGTCCGTCTTGGAAAAACTCCAAAATCTCATGTCGAAGTTCATTGCCGGTAGTCCCAGGTTCGCGTCGACCTTGCTGCACCGTTCGAAAATGTCGCCTGCTTTCACTCTGTACGGCGGTCGCGGCTCGTCAAACACTGACCGTGTCCGCCTGACCCTCGCCGAGGGCGGCTTCACCGACTATGAGACCGTCCTCATCAACCTGCAGAAGGGGGAGCAGAAGGTGAATTGATCCCTCGTCCGTCTTCGGAGCGGCACGAATCACGATTTGCTGACAACGACTAGTCCCCAGAAAACATGAAGCGTAACCCCTGGGGCAAGATCCCCAGCGTCACCTTCCCCGACGGCTTCACTCTCTACGAGAGCCGCGCCATCTGCAAGTACCTCGCCAGGAAGTATTCGTTCCCGCTTCTGCCCGCCGAGTCCGACGCCGAGGCCACGGCGCTGTTCGACCAAGCGCAGTCGGAGGAGATGCACTACTTCTCCGACCCCGCGGGCAGCATCGGCTTCGAGAAGTTCGCCAAGAAGTTCATGGGCCTGCCTGCCGACGAGGCCGTCGTCGCGGCCGCGCTGAAGTCGGTCGACGCCTTCTTCGACGTGTCGGAGCGCGCCTTGCAGGGCCGAGACTACATGGCCGGGGAGGACTTCAGTCTCGTGGACATCTACTACATCCCGCTCGTCCAGCGGCTCTTCGCCTGCGGGTACGGAGACGTCGTCCACAGTCGCAAAGCCGTGAGCGCCTGGTGGGACCGCATCACCAACAGACCGGCCATCAAGAAGCTGTTGGCCGCCGATAGGGAGGCCATGGCTGCCATGGCTGCCGCCCGTAAATAGTGCAGCAAAACAAACAGAATAACAAAATATGAACATAGTTCATCCCACCGAATGTTTGGAGCAGGTGTTAGTGAAGACGTGTCAACTCCGTCATGTTGTCTTGTCCTAGCAAACGTCTCTCTCCGTGGCTTGCTTTTTTTTTCTAAGTGAAGCATGACAACAGACTTGGAAGGCAGCATAGTCAAGACTTGGAAGATGGACTTATCACATCAAGGTCTCCGGACGGACGGTGCGCGAACTTTCCCCAGACAAGCCATCCTTGAAAGACGAACTTCAATGATACCTGTCTAGGTTACGTCGGTCACTAGAAGCAGCGAAGGGTTGAAGAAAGACGCAGGTATTCGCAACGGATCTATCCTAAAGAGCAAGCTAGGCGATACACCAGGAATAAACATCAGTTCCCGGTCAATAATCTGACGCAGAAGCACTTGTAAGTGAACCAGAGCAATAACATGATCATGACAACCACCATTTTCGCCAAGGCCGCGTCTCCCGCATGTAATCAGTATCAAATCTTGGCCGGCTTCCAGCCCGCAAACGCGATCCGAGTAGCCACGAAAAGCAGGGTCCCTATCGCACAAGCCGTGCCCCCGAAAGCAATGGCGTCGGTAAAGGACCCTCCACTCTTCGAGATCATGGCACCGCCAATGGGAGACCCCGTCAGCCCCGCGAATGCCGAGATCGTGAAGACCGTGCCAGTACGGACACCGATGTCTTGAATGGGCGAGAGCCTAGCACAGAGGGCCGGCGTGAGACTGATGCCGGCTCCAGATGATATGCCGAAGAGCGCCGCGAAGACGATAATCGGCGCGTCACCGGTGGACGGGAGCCAGAGGCCGAGGATAAGAATCGAGGTCAAGGCACCCATGACGATCATGACGTTGAAGTGGCCGACTTTATCGGCGACAGCATTCGGTATGGTTCGCCCAAAGAGACTAGGAATAGGGCCATCAGCTCCATGTTCGATCTGACAACTCCAAGGAGCTGGAGAGGGCCCAGCCCAGGCTTCTTACCTCGTAGCGTTTAGGATGCAGACCAGGTATTGCGCAAGATGAGGTGACATGCCGTGGGCGGTCGCGTGAGCCACGATGAAGGTGAACGGAATAAACATACCCCCTAGACTAGGATCAGTTTCATGAAGATTATTGAGGGATATTTGGATCGAGTGCGCACAGTAGAAGAAAAACACTGCAATCGTCCACAAGGCGAAGGCTGGCTCCTTCAGCGGCCGGACGAATGCGACAAACCTCAAGGGTCGTTTCTGAGGCTTGATGCGGCTTGTGAGAGCAAAGTTCGCAAACAGTAAAAGACCCAGGATCATGAAAGCGCAGCAGCGGAGGGTCCAGCCGAAGCCGACTCGAGGAAGCAGATTGATGATGAGGGCCGGGAAGATGAGGCCTCCGAGCGACGAGCCAGCAGCAACAATGCCGAGCGCTGCGCCGCGTTTCTGGAGAAACCACGTCGATACCTAGAAAAGCGTAGAGCGTCACGATTCAGTCGGCTGACCTCTGCAGGCATTTGGGGGGAGGAGGGGGCATACGCTTGAAAAGGCAGGACTGAAAACGAGCGAGGCGCCAATGGCGGAGCAGACTGCTTGGCTCAACAAGATCTGGTAATATGTTTTGGAGATGCTGGTCATCATCAGCCCAAACACGTGTAAGAACGTGCCGGCGACGAGCAGGTATCGGGGCCCAAAATCGTCAAAGATCTTTCCGGCCAAGATTCCGCCGGCAAACATGAAGAAAACTGCTCTCTCTGCATTAGAAGCCGCAAGGGCTGGGCATGTGATGTTGTTTCGGAGCGTCACTGACTCTGGAGTGAAGGTATCCACGCGATATCGGAAGGGGTGTAATCCCTCAACTGATTGGACTGGTACCATTCTTGGAAGATGCCAATCACGTTGACCCATCCGAATGAGACGAACAAGCAGGCAGTGGCGCCGGCGACGGCGAGCCAGGCCGTCGACCCGCCCTCCGGAAACTCGCTCATCTGCTTCATCCTCTCTTCCACTTGAAGGGGTCTCACTTGAAGGGATTTGAGAGAATCGTCTCGGGGCGAAGACGACAAGACGCTGTTCGTCTCCATCTCGGGAGCGGTGTTGCCCGTCGAAGTGCGGCTTCGCGATCGGGAGATTGCGTCCATGTCGATGGCGGCTGGTGTCATCTTGTCTCGTTCGTCTATGACTTTTGGTTTGGAGTGAGCGTTGGAGTGAAGTTTGTCAGACTCCTGGGGGTTGTGTTTGGTGTGACCGACTACCCTCTGCTCTTTATGGGGCCGGGATTCAACGGATACCGACCAAGAAAGCACCGACCGGAATCACCATGTACTCACCCCGCCGATCGCCGCACGTCAGCCGCACGAGGAACTGTACTCGAAGTTCCAGTCTGGCAATCACGGCGACTGCAACTCTCGGATACCGTTAGCGCGTGGCGTTAGTGGCCCGGAAATGATCGGTGGCTTCAACTGTACTGCGTAAATCTCAATCTCCGCTGGCCAGACTTCTATTTGAGGTGCGTTCGTTCCGCGAGATGTAAGTGACACTTGGATGCGCTGCATAATCACATCAACCTGCGTTTCTCATAGAAATTGACATTTTCCAATTGCTAGAGCATCATGTCTGTCCCCGAGTACGCCAAGGTTCTCGTCATCGGCGGTGGCCCTGCCGGTTCGTACGCAGCATCAGCGTTGGCCCGGGAGGGAATCGACGCTGTTGTCCTCGAGGGCGACAAGTTCCCTCGGTGAGCATGGCCGACACACACCGCCTACTTACTAGAGGGCTGTTTTGACAAGTGCTAAACTGTCTCTAGATATCACATTGGAGAGAGCATGCTGCCGTCCCTACGCCACTTCTTCAGATTTGTCGACCTCGATGAGACTTTCGTTAAGCATGGCTTCTACAAGAAGGTGTGTCATTTAATAAGCAAGCCTGATTACTCACAAATAGGCTGATAAATATTTCTCCTAGATTGGTGCCGCTTTCGTGTTGAACAACAAGGACCCAGCTTGTGAGTCAATGACCCCCTCGTAGCAAGACGGCTTGCAAACGAAGCTTTTCTAAACGCCGAATAGACACCGACTTCATTGGCGCTGGTGGTCCCAACGCTTATTCCTGGAACGTCATTCGCTCCGAATCAGATGAACTTATCTTCAAGCATGCGGGCAAGAGCGGTGCCGGAATCTTCGACGGCGTCAAGGTGTCGGCCATCGAGTTTGCGCCGCACGACGGCCCAACCACCGCCGACGACCGGACTCTGGACCCCGGTCGCCCCGTGTCAGCCACCTGGACGCGCAAGGAGGACGGCGCCTCAGGCGTCATCAAATTCGACTACCTCATTGACGCCAGCGGCCGCCTGGGCATCATGAGCACCAAGTACCTGAAGAACCGCCGTTTCAACCAGGGTCTCAAGAACGTTGCCAGCTGGGGCTACTGGAAGGGAGCCGGCCGATACGGAGTTGGCACCCCGCAGGAGGGCGTTCCCTACTTCGAAGCTCTCTCAGGTTCGCAATCCTCGCCATACGTGTCATTTCCGATCAAACACGTTACTGATACTCAAATGCAGATGGCAGCGGCTGGTGCTGGTTTATTCCTTTGCACAACGACACTGTTTCGGTTGGTGTGGTCGTCAACCAGGAGGTTGCCACTCGCAAGAAGAGAGAGATGGGTTCTCCAGGCGGCAAGGCATTCTACCTCGAAACGCTCAAGGCGGTGCCGAGGATCCTGGGCCCGATGCTCAAGGATGCCTCTCTCGTTTCAGACGAGATCAAGTCTGCCTCGGACTGGTCGTACAGCGCCTCCTCCTACGCAAGCTACAACGCCCGCATCGTCGGCGACGCCGGCTGCTTCATTGACCCGTTCTTCTCTTCCGGCGTTCACTTGGCCGTGGCCAGCGGTCTTTCGGCTGCCGCGACCATCTGCGCTTCCATCAAGGGCCAATGCACCGAGCACGAGGCTCTCGAGTGGCACTCCAAGAAGGTGTCTGAAGGTTATACTCGCTTCCTTCTCATCGTCCTGAGTGCACTCAAGCAGATCAGGGAACACGACGAGCCTGTGCTCAGCGACTGGGACGAGCAAGGGTTCGACCGCGCATTTGCCCACTTCCGACCTAGTAAGTGTTCTTGGTTGATGCATATACGCCCTCCAATTTTTTCCAGTCACTGAAAGTTACTAGTCATTCAGGGCACTGCCGACACGCACGGCAAGCTCACCCAGGAAGAAGTGAACAACACCGTCGACTTCTGCTTGAAGGCCTTCGCCGCACCCGTCGATCCCGCCAAGCGAGACGCTATTCTCAAAAAGGTTGAAGACCTACAGGCTTCCGGGCGCGCTCGGAGCCACAAGGAGCTTGAGTCGTACCTCACCCCCGACGAGATGCACATTCTCAACACCGTACGGGCCCGAGAGATGGTGCGCTCAGAGGATACTGTGAACATTGACACCTTCACTTCCGACGTCATCGACGGTCGTGCGCTCAACATGGTTCACGGCTCTCTTGGACTTGTTTCTGCTGAAGAGGTCGCCAAGACAGAGCTGAAGAAGTCTGGCGATCTCCTCGGTCAGATGTTGGGTGAGGACAAAAAGGTTCCTGACAGCGGACACCCGGCCACTGTCCCAGTTGCAAGCAACTGAAAAGTGATGGAAATGGCTGATGTGATGTTCCCTAGAGATGCATGTTCTTAGACTTTCCTAAGTAGAGCAGAATGCGATTATCAGACACGTACTCTCCTGCATGCATGAGGGTTAGATATTACAAATGATCTAGACAAGGTGACCAGTCATACGAAGCAGACGGCAATTCTTGCATGAGGCCAGACATCTCAAGTAGCTCATGTTTGAAGTCCTCTTGGGAATAGCTCATGAAGAGCAGAAAATGCTAGAAATTCTATTGCCAGCCTCTAGTTCCAAGAATTACGTCTGCTAAACCAGCAAGACCTGATTTGTAGCTTAGGACTGTTGATTAGATACATGACCTAGTATCATTACACCACATGGATCGACGTCAAACGTCAGCGTGCTTTATGTGGCGCCCCATGACCGTTGCCTACTCTAGGGGCCAGTGTCCAGGCCTTTACCCCTTTCTCTATGCTGCCAGTGATTTGTTGGAGTAGCTCAATCTCGGTCCGCAGCTCAGAGTCATAATCCGGCGAGGAGTACAGTGCTCCCAAAACAATTATTTTCAGAACCTGATGAAAGAAGCGCAGGAAGGACAATGACAGAGGTTCAAGCCGAGGGGGCCCGATGTCCGTAAGAGCAAGTTCGAGGTCGATGAGCCACAGTTCTAAGGAGTCCAGAAGAAATGACTTTTCGCTGAGCAACTGACACGCGTTCGCAGCCGATTCTACATGCGACACGCTGCTGAGAAATTCAAGAGCCGATTCAGCGATCCTTGTAAGTCCTGCTCGCATATCAGGCGCGAGTTTGCGAACTTTGCGGAACTCGACAGACCGCTGCTGATGCGGCGACATCGGATAATGCGCCGCCGCCGTTCCCGTTGCGCCAGAGTCGGACGGTGCTGGGGGATCTGCAAACTTGCATGGTGCGATGAATAATTTGATGATGAAAACGTCCAGCAGAGGCATGCGGACATGTCGTGGCGGCCCCAATCTATCTGAGCCGACAAACTTTGGTCTGGCTCGATACTCGTGCATAATGCTGAGCCCTCGAATCATGTGCTGCGCCATAGCAGCATAGTTCCCCCGCGCTTGCTCAATGCTGATGAAGATCTGGCAGCAAAGAAGTGCCGAATTCATGTCATTCGGGCCTGGAGACGACAGTTTGGATGCGAGGCCCCCTAAAGCCATGCAGTACTGCTGGAGACCGCGGTCATGGTCGCGACCTATAGGTGACTTTGCTCCAGACGCTGTGGCGCCTCCAGAAGTCTCGAGGTTTTCCCGAAGAGCTTTGAGAGACGATACCGCGTGCCGGATGGTCGGATCAGTCAAGCTGGCTTGTAGGATCTGTCTGGCCTCTTCATTGCAGTCTAGCTTCACGTCAAACATGGTCTTGGTCGAGAAGTATCGCCCGAGGATGTCGACGTCCTGGGCGGTGATATCGGCAGCAACGAGGTTGGGCCGGATGATTCGTAAACTAGCAGCGACCGGCTTGATCCCGCCAGAATAAGCGTTGGCGCCGCGTTTCGTGTCTGAGATGAATCGAAACGGGGACTCGTAGCCGTCACAGGTACGACCGGTGTTGACACATTTTTGGCAAAACGGCTTGTTCTCGTCGCATTTGACCTTTCTTATTCTGTTGATGATTCAACACACACACGCAGTTTCTGCGAAGCCAAGCTTCTCCGCCTGAAGCCCTTGGTTCTGCAAAAGACGCGGCATTTACTGAGACTTACCTGCAGGTTGCACAACCAGTTTTGACCTTGGTTCCACAATGTATGTTGCGTTTGCGGGCGACTAGGGTTCCGGTCATTTTCCGGTCGGGAGGCCGGGGGCTGTAGGCTGTGGAAATGGGAGACCAGGGCGCGCGGCTTCCAGCACTCTGCAGAGAAGTACGAGAATGTTACAAAATAGTGAAGCCGTGAGTATGAGCCAAGAATTGAAGCCTCCTCATTCGTTGCGCCGCCTCGGTGATAGTCAAGCAGCTTTCGCTTCAGGTCGGATGGGTCGTTTAGATGTCGCCAAGGTGGCGGCATCTTACCTGTTTATAAGGGGCTGATAGTAGCCTCTCCATTTGTAAGCCTGACTTCCACCAATAAGGAGGCGAAAACGAAAAGAAACAACGAAAAGAGCCGAGACGCAATCGCGTTGATGCCTAGACGGGGTGGGGCTCTCTTGGATCCCTCGTAAGCGCTAGGTACTTTTGCCTGCGGCTGAATGAGACAACCAACCAACAAACTAACCGCAGGTGCTACTTTCTAGCACTTGACAGCCATGCACGCCGAGCTGCCACAACTATCCGAACAATGGCTTCTCAAACGGCTGCGAGGAATCAACTTTGCTGGTCCCTGGTAGGCTTGTAGTAGTGACACTAAGGTGCTCGTGTGGCAGAAGGAGAATGTAAACACGCTGCGATGGCAACGAATTTGCGATATACCGAGACGCTTGAAGTAGCACGCAATAATAGGATGGAAACTTGGCTGGATCTATCAGTTGGTAAGGAAATGCACCAATATCCTGCAGGTATTTTTCCCAAGTCGCAAAACAACGTTTGGTCTCTACTTCTTATTTGATACCATCGCCACAGCAAGCTCCAGTGAAGTTGCCAAAGTTGTTCAAACCGGAGTTATGGATGAAACGTATCATAAGTGATTCCTGCCCGCGACAACCTATGTAGCCAAGTCTTCTCCTGTAAATGGCCTAAAGTCAGCAATTGAAGATTGCTGATCTTTGTGATGGCGTGTGGGGCTTTCAACATGTAGAGATATTCCGAGAGATTCCCGCGAACCAACCACATAACTTCATCTCATGTGAGTTTCTTCCGAGGGAAAATATTTCGTCCTTCACTTCAAACCCAGGTCGCAAAGGCGCATGCCAACTCGGCGGTCGAATCAAGACCCTGTCAAGCTGGAACCGGGGTGGGCAAGTCGTCAAACCTGGCTCACACCCAGATTCTCAGCTGGACAGGGCGTGATCCTCGCAGTCTCCACCTCTCCACGCGCTTGCGAACGGGAGCGAAACCGCTGATGTCGGCCGCCCAGAGTGGGCACCGAGAGGTGATCCACGGGTTTTCGGCGACGTCCCAAATCCGGTCAACCCCTCTCCTCAGATAGCGGGCAATCAAGCATCCAGTGAGTGAGGACCCGTATATAACCAAACAAACCCCAGGCGTCTCGAGCTTTCTGCTTCGCATTCTTGTGGCGCAGACATCATCGACATTCACCCCTGATACTACCGTCCATCTTTTACAGCCTCCACTAGCAAAAGTGCCACCGACACAGCCAACAACACCATGAGCCGCACACACGGAAAGTGCCATCCCAAGTTCGAAAATGTCCGCGCCAAGCTGCAGCAACTTCTCGAATCTGGCGACGAGGTTGGCGCTTCTCTGACCGTCACCATCGACGGCGACGATGTTGTGAACCTTTGGGGCGGCTTCGCGGACGCTGCTCGCACCCGGCCGTGGGAAGAAGACACCATCGTCAACGTCTTCTCGACTACCAAGACAATCTGCGCCCTTTCTGCTCTGCTACTCATCAATGACGGACAGATTTCGCCCTACGACAAAGTCTGCAAGTACTGGCCCGAGTTCGCCGCGAACGGCAAGGAGAACGTCCAAGTCCGCCATCTGCTGGCCCACACCTCTGGGCTGGCCGTCTTTGAAGAGCCCGGCACAATGGCGGACCTCTGCGATCTGGAGCTGTCTACCTCCAGGATCGAGCAACAGGCTCCGCGCTGGACGCCTGGCACGGCATCTGGGTATCACTCGTGGACGTACGGCTATGCGATCGGAGAGCTCATCCGCAGGAAGACGGGCTTGAGTCTCAAGGAATACGTCGCTCAGAAGATCGCCGCTCCGAACGGCGCAGACTTTCAAATCGGTGCGAAGGAGGAGGATTGGCCTCGCGTCGCGGAACTGATCCCGCCTCCTCCCTTCCTCCCTCCTGGTGTGGCGGATGTACCCCCGGATTCTATCCCCGCCAAAATGCTGAATCCTACTCCCGACCCCAACTTCGCCAACACTCCGGCATGGAGAAGAGCCGAGATCGGCTCAGCCAACGGTCACACCAATGCTAAAGCGCTTGCAAAAATTTGGTCAAATGCGCTCACATTAAGCGACGAGACCAAACGGCTGTTGTCGAAGGAGACGATTGACCTTATCTTCACGGAGCAGTCGTACGGTCCGGACTTGGCGTTGGGAGCGCCTCTCCGCTTTGGTGTGGGGCTAGGCCTCCGCGGAAATGGTCATACCCTTGCTGATAGCTGGCTTCCTGAAGGACGTCTCGGTTTCTGGGGAGGCTGGGGCGGCTCTGTGGTCATCAACGATGTTGACCGTCATGTCACGATTGCGTACGCGATGAACAAGATGAGCTCTGGAACTGCAGGAAACGATGCTGTGAAGCAATACGTGGCGGAGATTTACAAGGCATTGGGGGTTCCCATTCCATGAAATTGCTCGTCGATATGTTCCTGCTTGTGCGGTGATGCTCAGAGGGTTTGCTTCCGAGCAGGAACGTATGGGGTTCCTATATTGTTTTCCTTAACTGGTAGAGGGCGTAGGTCAAAATGCCCGCATAGTGTTTCCCGAATTGTGCCTGCGAACTGGGTGAATTTGTTGTAGCCTTTTTGCGAAGGGGCTGCAGCGTAACTCCGAACTCAATGTTCCTGCTTGTTGGAAGATGCAAGATCTTTGGAGCCTTCACTTAAACGACTACATGTACGAATTGGTATTATACAATTGGTACGCGGCAGTCGATGCAGAACATGCCCCGAGGTCCAAATGCGCCGTGTGCTCCATCCGCGACGGCAGATTGATTTTATACAGGAAGTATTAAATAGTAAAGCTGAGGAAGTCGACCGATAACAAGTAAAATCAACATAGAAGTTGTCGAGGCGCCAGATTCCGATACACTCCAATATAAATAGCGGCGTTGCATCTCAACTTTTTTAAGTCCACTTTTCGGAGATATTATCCCATCGAGCGCTGCTAGACTATAACATAATACTTACAAAAAGACGTGAGGGGTACTATTAGTAAGAGAAAATAATTTTTATAGCTGATAGTAAGTTTTATGGTTAAAATAAAATAGTAAAAGGCTAGAGAATAATAAGTTTACTTTAGACTATAGTCCGGCAGCGTTCGATAGGCTACGAGACGAACGAGGTAAGACCAAAGCCCCAGTGCCGTCAACCGACAGCGCTAGGCATAGTCGCGTGCGGACTGGAAGCATGCGTCGTGGCGGGAATCATGCGGAAAAATCTGATTGCATCCGATACACTATCTTTGAAACAGTAGATCAATAAAAGGTGGTTCACATTCCACCCCAAGTGTCTGTAAACACCACTTCCGTCACGGTTGTCGTCGTGATTCCACCAGAAGTAGCCTGCGACAACTGATCGCCCATTCTGAAGTCGCCCTTACTTGATTACAATAGACTACTAAAATATTAAATCTGAAGTCTCTGTCTGGCATCTCCTACCACTTCCACAGCCATGGTTCCCAATCTTGTGAGCTCATGGATTTCAGGGCGTTGGTAGCCTCTTCGCTGCTACTCAACGCCTTCCAATCATCGCTACGCAAATCCTTACGTGAACGGTATGCAGCCGCTGACGGAGACTTTGATCCTTGCCCATACGCAATGCTAAGAAATTTCATGAATAAGGGCCTCAATGTAGGAAGGCTTCCAGCCGCGATTCCAACGTTCATCTCGGCCATTGTCGATACCGCTATGTTCCGTGAGTCCCAGAGCATGTCACCCAGCTTTCCATAGTTGACAATTGACGCAGGCAGCTGCGCAAGCAAAGACGCCGAGACCCAAAACTACGACGAGGAATACGCGCGATCGTCGATGGATGTTGAGGCTCTATAGCATCGATATCGGTATCGTTGCGAAGATTAGGTCCGTGAGAATGTTGATCGTGACGTTGGCATAGCTGAGACCTTGGAGAACCTCAACTGACCAGCAGACCGCTTCAACCGAAAAAGTCATTAAAGAGTCCTGTTTTGCAAATAACGATTAGCTGAGCACTTCTGTTGACCCACATTAGAAGATCAGTGGTGAATTTTAAGCAATGCCGAAAATTGCGAACAAGGTAAGCTCGAACCTAGATTCGTGTGGCCGAAACTCACTCAGTCGTAACAGAAAGATACCTATCGCATCAGACCTCGGAAATGCCAGTCAACTCGGTAAAAATCGTGAGTGTCCCCGGCCTTCCGCTCATGCTCTATCCAGTGAAGTAGATTAAGCCGCTGTTGGTAGTGACGATGAGGTATTTACTGGGTTGATGTGGGAACCGGTGTGATGCCCATCCTCAATAGAGGCAATTGACCGAAGCTGGTATCCCTTTACTCTTGGGCCAGGCTGCCGGACATCGCGGCAGACCGATCCAATCAGGACTGCCACCGCGTTCACAGTCGCACGAACAAGTACTTAGCTGTCGGTGCTCTGCTGTTAGTTTTCTCAAACACAATCTATTAATCTTTTGCTTGGCGATAATACTCCTACCAATCAGGTCCCCTGCGAATAGATGTGGAGAGCCTCCGCATCTGGAGACAGCCAGCACGCATTCTCGGTGTAGAAGCCCGCCTCCGCGATAATACACCACTTGCCAGGACCATTTCACCGAGTGGGTTTGTTCGTGTCATTTGCTAGGTGGCGATGCTACGTGCCTGCATTTCCAAGGTCAAGATGACTGCATAGCTAGGGCCGAAGACTCCACCTCTCCGTGGTGGAATAAGCAACATCGTGTCGCTAGTCCTTAGGCTCGGTCTTCGTCCTTTCTGGCCGCAGCATCCGGTCTCGCCAACGGATTCTTCGGGGTTTTCTATATATTCGCTCTGCTGCTACCTACGAACCGTTCGTTTTGTTTTTATCTGCAACGCTCCCTTGCACAGCACTTTACTCTTTTCGCATCATCGTTACATATTTCAATCAAGTGAATCACGGCATGCGCTCTCCGCTCCTTGGACTTCTGGCCTTGCAGGCAACTTCCTCTGTACTTAGCAGTCCGCTTCGGGAGTCAACGGACGCAACGGTAGACACACTCACTACTGATGAAAGCTTCAGAAGGCTTGCCGCTCTTGCCCAGTCCGCGTTTGACAAGACCAAGTCTGAAGTCGAGAGTGGCGAGGCCCAAAAGCGAGGAGGCGATTGTGCCTGGCACAACGTCAGGGTTCGCCGGGAGTGGTACGTAATTGAATTCAAATGCAAATAGGTCTTTGTCGCATCAGATATGCTGACATGCCTCGTTGGGTTCTAGGGGTACTCTAACCCGGCAGGAAAGGCTCGACTACACCAACGCGGTCAAGTGCCTCCAGTCCAAACCAGCTCGTACTCCCGCCTCCGAAGCTCCTGGTGCAAAATCTCGCTTCGACGACTTTGTGGTAACTCACATCAACCAGACCCGAACCATCCATTTCACTGCAAACTTCTTGTCGTGGCACAGATATTTCACTTGGCTGTACGAAGAAGCGTTGAGAAACGAATGCGGCTATGAAGGGACACAACCTGTGAGGGACTTTTCGTATGTTTTGTTTTTTGGATTTCATTGTGCTGGCTAACCTGAGACGAAGTACTGGGACTGGACCCATACCGCCGTAACCGGCATGGAGAAGTCTCCCGTCTTTGACGGCAGCGACACGTCCATGTCCGGGAACGGTGAGTTCATTCCTGATCGCAAGAGTGTTCTTCTCGAGGTACAAAGTAATTTTCCGCCCATCGTTCTTCCCGTTGGCACGGGTGGTGGCTGTGTGACGTCTGGTCCTTTCAAAAACATGACGGTCAATCTTGGTCCTGCAGCTCTCCCCGTTCCTGGAGGCGTCACGGAAGCCAATCCCCAAGGGCCTTATGCTTACAACCCGCGCTGTCTCAAGCGTGATCTGACAACCGAAATCAACCTTGCCTACGTCAACATCACCGCCGTTCTTGACAACATTCTCAAGCCGCAGAACGTGTACGACTTTCAGATGCAAATGCAGGGAATTCCAGGCTCCGGTAACCTTGGCATTCATGGAGGCGGCCACTACGCACTGTAAGTTACTGGGCTGGGCAAATTTCCGTTGTGTCAGTGACTTTGATATGCTGACTCTATTGGACAGCGGCGGCGACCCTGGAAGGGATTTGTATACTTCGCCTGGTGACCCGGCTTTCTATGTGCATCATTCCATGATCGACCTAGTCTGGTGGATTTGGCAGATGCTCTCGCCCGAGGAACGCCAATATGGTGAAACGGCCTTGAGCGGAACTAGAACCTTCCTTAATCAGCCTCCTAGTGCTAATGGTACTCTGGATGACTACCTAGAGTACGGATGGGTTGGTGGTAAGCCTCTGAAGATTAGGGATGCCATGAGTACTGTTGCCGGTCCATTCTGCTATGTTTACCAGTGAAGAGCGATCGTGCTTGATGCGAAACAACAACCTAGGAGCAGACCATTAATGTAGCAGGTGTAATACTATACAATAATGACAATGTTTGTTCATCGTCGGAGAGCCCTCCGATGTTTGGTAAATGTTTCCGCAGTGCCTGATACCACTTGGGCAGCTCCTCCCGTCAAAGATAGGCTTCCAGGAGAGTTGTTTACCAATAGTGAAGTCGAAACCTCTGAGCGATAAGCCGTTCAAGAACCTGATGCGGAGAGAGTAGAAGTAGGCTGCACTACCAAGACGTAGGGGTTTAGTTAGAAAGTTGTGGCTTTGTCACGTGACGCGGGGTGGGTCACCCACCAGGGTAGACCTTCTCCCTCAGCGACCCCTGCTTATATGATTAAAGTTCATGCCCAAAAGTCTGAGCCCACCAGCCCCGCAGGGAGTCTCCCGGTCAACGACACCTAACCCCCTAACTTCGATAAATTTATTAAATAACGTTATATAGTAAAACGGGTTATATTAATTTAAAGCCTGAAATCTAGCGTTTAATATTATATATAGGAGCCCCTAGCTTTCCGAATAGCCCTCTAGTAGCGCAGCACTAACTTATATAGCTTCTATATAAACGACTAGGGTATAGCTTATTATACTAAACGCAGGTATTGCTTTATCTCTTTAATATCTGCTATACTACTACCTAGGGTTGCTAGATAGGGGAATTTTCTATATACTAGGCGCTTTAGATAGGCCTAGATATACTCAATAGGGTTAAGGTTAGGCAAATGAGCAGGCTAGTTAATTATACTAACCCTGCGGGTGAAAAGCTATTCTATTAAAGCCTTAGATCTATAAATAGAGGCGTTATCTTGCTAGAAGTATTATATATTATTATACTCTAGTAGTAAACCCTCCTCTAGAGCCCGAATATAGCTCTATAATATAAACCTATTCTTCTTAGAAGTCGGGTCCCTCTCTATAAAAACTAGTTAGAACCTGCCCGTCTTCTAAATAGCTACCTAGTATATTATAGTAATATTCGCTTTGCTATAACTAGTCTAGTTAATAAAGGCGTTATCCTACTTTTTAGAGGGATAGCGCTAAACCTATACTATAGTATAGCTATTTATTAATTAGATCGAGTACTCGTTAGTATATATAGTCTAAAAGTTAGTATATATTACTTAATATACTAGGAGCTATACTTCTATTAATTCGTTATCCTTACTTACTTAAAAATATGCCTCATAAAGCTGCTCGATATAGTTATCTCTCGAGAGGAAGATCCGCTTTATAGACTTCTATTTATAATAATAGTACTCATAGAGAGCTTAATATATTATAAAGATAGAGACTTTTTAATTAACTTAGTTAGTAAGGGCTTTTATAGTTATATAGGGGTTTTTTTAAGCTATATAGTATATATACTGAATCTCCTGCTTCGAGAGAAGGCGCAGCGCGCTCTAGTATAGTAGGCTCTTAAGGGTATAATTAGTAATAAGGCGGTTAATAGATCGATAGATAGCACCTCGAGAGATGCTAAAGGTATTAGCAACTGAGCGCTAACTTTAGCTATATATTACTACTAAGTATATTACTATGCATACTTCTAGTATTAACTCGTGATTACCTCATCGATTGCTACTAATTTTAGTGCTAAATCGCCTTATTTAGAGTAATATTAGTAGTAGTAATATAGGTAGCAGAAGAGGGGGGGTTTTGCGGCGCGTCGCGCGAGATGCGTATGTGGGGTGGGTGGGCTCAGACTTCTGGGTACGAACTGTAGTCTCTCCAGTTACATCACACCCAGCTTCACACAGAGAGACGCTTGTTTGCCCACTTCAGGCAGTTCCATCATTCCTCATCGTTTTATTGCAGAGCCCAGCTCTTCATAGGCTTGAGGCATCGCGATACATACTCGGAGGGGAAGGGAGGGAGGAGTGGGAATATGTCGGTAAAAGCTGTCTTGTTCATCAAGCAACGTCAGGAAGCAGACCGGGATTATGATGACTTGGCTGGCACAATGATCGCATATCATTCCGATCGCTCTGAGTAGTCGGAGAGAAAGACGGCGTGAGTTACCTGGTCCGTCTTGACTTAAATGAAATCCACAGCATATATATTTTCTCATTCGACGTTCTCTATTAAGTAGGCTCTTCGGATACATTCATTGTCACGAGCGAGGATAATATCGCAGGGAAAAGGGCTTATCAGGCTATCCTAGGGAAGTCTATAGAAGTCGGGAGATATAGGGGGGGCACTGGGTAGCCCCCTAGATAAGTCCTCTAGCCCTCACGCACCCTTATGCAGTAGGTTAGAGGGCTAGGGAAGAATATTTAACCTTAGTCATGCCTACCTATACTAACTCTCTTACTCTATACTATACCTGTTTTATAATATATTTTTCTCTTATACTTATACTAATAAGGGTATAAACTATTAGAGTAATATGATATATAATAATACAATACCTACTTATAAGCTTATTAAGGAGGTAAATATAGTATTACCTTTAGGATCCCTTATTAAATAGGAGCTATTAAATAGCTAAACTTAGAATAGAATACTTATTAAATAGAATAATAATAAAGGTATTAATAAAAAAACTAAGTAGTTAATTAATAGAAGCTAAATTAAATTAGCTTATTAAAGAGGAAGAAAAAGAGGGTTAATTAAAATATAAATAAGAATATCTTAAGGCTTTAGGGCTAGCTAATTATTAACCTTAATAAGTAACCCTACTACCTACTAGGTAGTTATTAGTAGTAACCCTAAGGCGAAGAAGTATTAGTTAGAACTTTAGGGGAAGCACCTCCTAGTACTTAAGTATAAAGGGGGTATCTAGACTAACTTTAATTAATTTATATCTAATCTTAATATGTAATTAAAATAAATAAGATTATATTAGATCTTAAGATAGTACTATTTATTACTAAATATCTAGAGGGATTAGTAGTAAAGTAATAGACTTTATACTTTTTTATTAACTATAATAATAAAATAAAGGATATTACTTAGGTGATAATAAAAGACTAGTTAACTAATAGTATAGGTAATATAAGGTCTAGAACCATTAATATACAAACCTAGCTTTAATAAGCTTATTAATAACTAAGATAATTATACTAGAGCTTTATTAATTATTATAAAGGGATTAAGGTAGAGAGCCCTTACTAATACCTAGAGGAGATCTAGGTAGCTAATATAATAGCTAGGCTAGACCCTAAGCTCTAATATTATATTATAGCAAATAGATTACTAAAGCCCTAGCTTAACCTTAATATAAATGCTGGGAATATTAAACTTATAGTTAATATATAAGTATATAAGGTACTAGTAAGGGATTAGGGGACTAATAATAAGGAATAATAACTAGAGGAGGATTAGGTAGTAATATAAGTAGTTTAATAGGATAATAACTAGCTATATTATATTAAAGTAATAATATAAGTCTAAGTTATAAGTAGCCAGAAGACTAATACTATACTTATTAATTATTGAGCTAATAAGCATATTATAGATTAGAAGATTATAGCTGATACCTAACTAGAGGCTAATAACTTAGAACTTATTAGGGGAATATAGTTATCTAAGGGATCTAATTTTAATATATAGAAGTTAGTAACTTAAATAACTAATAGTATAAGTATCTAGTAGATAGCTTTATATAACTTTAGGATTAGTAATAGTAATAGCTATAATACTATCCTAGAGATCCCTTAATATATAACAGAGTGCTCTAACCTTAATTAGAGGGAGTTAGGCTAGACTTTCCCCCTATATAAGAAGAGTATTTACCCTATTATAACTATAAAGGAGCTTAGGTATATTAAAAATAAAGTAAGAGTAATAATTATAGGGGTACTATAAGTTAACTAGATATTAATATCTAATTACGTAGAGGATACTTAGGAGCTTGAGAATACTAAGGAGATTAAAATAAAATATCCTATTAGAATACTAGGACTTTAAGAAGGTATTTAATATTAACCTAATAAGGATTATACTAGAGTGTAGGACTACTAGGAGCTGCCTTATTAACCTAGAGCCTAGGATTAAGCCCTTATTTAAAAACTTATATACCTACTAGCTAAGAAGGAGTTAGAGGAGTTAAGGGATTATATTTATAAAGCCTTATAAAAGGAATAGATTTACTTATTAATAAGTTCAATAAATATACTAATCCTATTTATCTCAAAGAAGGGAAGTAAGTTAAAGTTATATATAAACTACTAGGAATTTAACTAAGTAACTACTAAGAATTATACCGCTCTCCTCCTAATTAATAGAACCCTTAATTAGCTCTCCTAAGCAAAGTATTTTACTAAACTTAACCTTAAGGATACTTATTACTAAGTAAGGATCTAAGAAGGAGATAAGTAGAAGATAGTATTCTATATATAATATAGCTACTATAAATATGATATTATAGTATTTAGGCTTATTAATATACCTACTACCTTCTAGACTTTATTAATAAGTTACTTATAAGCCTAGTTAATATTACTTATATTATTTATTTAGATAATATCTTAATATTTATTAATAATATAGACTCCTATATAGAAGTAATGAGATAAGTACTTATCTAGTTAGAAGCTAATAGCCGCTATATCAACCCTAATAAGTATAAATTCTATAAGGAATAAATTAACTTTCTTAGGTTTATAGTCTTAGTAAATAGGATTGCTATAGAATAAGAGAGGGTCTGGGTAATTACTAAGTAGCTAGTACTTATTATAATATAAGAGATTTAGCAATTTCTAGGATTTATAAGGTTCTATAGAAGATTTATTAAGAATTGATCTAAGATCTATAGCTTATTTACTAACTAATTTATTAATATAGCTAAAAGATAACTAGTAATAAGTAATAAGGTATTAGTTACTTTTTATTAGCTTTATACTTTGTGTCACAGTCTTCCTACTAGCCTGGGGCTACAGTAGGGGTCGCTAAGACTGCGAGTGAAACAAGGAAAAGAGCAATATAAGCGTGAATAATAATAAATAGGGTAATAAGTAATTATAGGTATATCGTGATATATTCTATAATAGCTAAGCCTTCTAAGCTTATCTACTAGAAGTCTCCTACTTAAAGGATAGGTATTAAGCCTAACTATAGTTATATAGAATACTATATAATAGCTAATTATATTACTAAAAGGCGTGTAATATATACCCCCTTTTTAAAAAGTAATTATCCTAATTGCTATTACTATCGATCTAGGATATATATACTTAATATTCCCTTTTCTCCCTCTTTATATCCTAATCGCTAGAAATTACTATAGCGTTATTAATTAGTTATTACGCTAGCAGAGGAGTATATTAAACTTAGATATCTACTAGCGCTTAGCAGCGCTATTATTACTAGCATTGCTCGGCGCGAGTTACTTATTACTAGTATGCTAGAGACCCTCGATTATAGTATAGAGGTTTGCGATCTTAGCGCGAAGGCTTGCGATCTCCTTAGTCTTAATTATATTAATAGCTATGCAAATCTTATTAGTAACTACCTGCTTAGATATACTATTATTCTTAAGTTTAGCAAGATACTTGCTAAACTTATTAATATTAATAGTATCTATATTAGCTACGTTAGTCTCTATAGTATCGAGGCGAGGAAGGATTTCCTATTAGATGCTATTAATAATAGTATTAATATTACCCTCGGCCTTATTAGCGAGGTCTTTTGCATTTTTAGCATCTTTATAGGCTAATAGGTCTATAGTAGTAATATTACTAATATTAATAAGTAGGGCGATAGAAAGGAGGTTAATATAGTTTATTATAATAAGGTTACTAGTAATAATTCTATTAGTATAACTATAGGCGTTATAAAAATATATAGCGAGGACCTGGGCGTAGCTAGGGAGAAGCTCGCTATAGGCGTTATTATTAATATATATATTATATGCTCGCTTAAGGGTATCCTAGATATATCTAATATAGAGGTTAGAAGATATATTCTCAGAAGGCTTAATATTATTAAGGATTTTCTCGATCTCCTTAATAAGGATAGTATCGGGGTAGTATAGAAAGGTGTTATTAATATAAGCCTTCGCTTCATCGATCTGCTAGCGCTAGGCTATAGGGCTAGGGTAGCTTTTCTTAGGAGTCTTATAAGGGGTAGTAGCTATAGTTTTAGCTAGGGTAGTCTCCTTAATATTAGTAGTAGTACTAGCGATAACGCAGGCTAGCTTAGTAGCCTAGGTATTATTATTCTAAATATTATTAGCGTTATTATTAATAACCTCCTCGTATTAGGTCTTAGCGTCTATAGTAAAGAAGTTCTTCTTAGCTGCCTATTTGCCCTTCTTATAGTCCTTATAGGACTTCTTCTTCTTAGTAGCAGACTTATAAGTCTTAACTAGAGTGCTAAGGTTAATACTATAGTTACTAACTTAGTTATTGCTACCTTAGTTATTACTACCTTAGCATAGGGAGACGGGGTTAAGTACCTCGTTGTTCTAGGGGTTAGTACCCTTATCTTAGCTGCTATTATTATTAGATAGGTGAGAGGATAGGACCTTATAGTTATTAGTAACTTCCTTGCCTTTAGAAGCTATTATTATAGTAGGATTAGTTAGGCTAGCATTCGGGAGGCTATATTTAGCAGGTTAGGATAATATTATTACTTATTATGAGAGGTCTATTAGATAATAATTAGTATATAGGAGAGAAATAAATAAATAAAAAGTATAGGTATACCTAAATAAAAGTAAGCAGGTATAGTAAATAAAGGAAGGTATAGAAGGAAAAAAAAATTTATAATAGGGGTTAGTAAGGAATATATATAAAAGTTAGCACCCTCTGCTCTTTCCTATTTATTTCAATATAAGATAGAGAGATCGAGAGAAGAGTAGTTAATAGTAAAAAATAGTAATAATAAAGGGAAAATTTATAATCCTAATATTAATTCAGGGTATATATATTTATCCTATTAAAAGGATAGGAAAACTATTTAGTTATATATAAGGTGCGCACCTTCTTATAGCTCTTTTAGTATCCTAGTCGAGGAGGAATTTAGTATTATACTTATTAATAATATTATTTGCATTAGGTAATAGGGAGTCTCTTTATTCCTAGGTATTATCTTTTGCTATAAAGCCCTTCTATTAGATAAGGTATTTAATAGTAGGTTTATAACTCCTCTATAAGACTCTTTATTTAATAATATAATTAAGTTCCTACTCCTTATTACTATTAACTTTAATAGGCTTTAGTAGTAGAGTCTCGTAGTTAAATAGGTCTTCTCCTTAGGCTAGCTTATATAGCTAGGCTATAGAGAGGATTAGATAAACCCGCTAGTACTTAGGAATATCTACCTCATAGGCGAGAGGACTAATAATATGCTTAATTCAGAAGGGTCCTATCTATCTAGAGGTCTATTTGCTATTATATTATCCTAGCAAGTAGAATCCTTTACTAAGTTATATCTAGACTTTATCCCCTTTATTAAAAGTTATATTAATATAGTAGTTATTATATCTCTCCTTATACGAGGTATTTACTATATTAATAAGTAGTAGTACCTCCTTCTAATATATCTCCCTGAGGATAGTAAGGCTTTTAGTCGGGGCGCTTATTTATATAACTATATTAAGAATACTTTATAGCTTAAATCCGAGTATAACTTTATTTAATAATTATCTAATTATAGCAGATAGGAAGTTATTAAGATTATGCTATAGGGCAGGTAGTATGTCGGTCTATAGGATATTAGGGGATTTAGATATATAGAACTATATTACGATCTCAGCAGTCTAGTTTATTCTTTCGCTCTGCTTATCTATCTAGGGGTAGTATGCTATTAAGAGGAGGAGCCTAATATTAAGGGCGTTAAATATCGCATACTATACTATAGAGATAAACTTAAGATCCTAGTTACTAATAATATAACATGGAATTCCCTAGTCTAAGAGGAAAAATATATAGAGTAGGACTATTACTTATTCTTTTGCTCTATAGGTTGAATATCCTGCGAGAAGGATTATCTTTTTTAAGAATTTATATATTACTATTATTAATATATTTAACTCTAGGAAACCTAGTAGGGCGTAGGGACTTCTATAGGATAGCACCTTAGGCATATTAGTAACGAAGTCTATAATAATAGTATTATAAGGGATATCTATAACAGGGATAGGTTATAGCTATCCTAGTAGCCTTTAGCAGTCGATTTAGTTCTCTTTATACTAGTTATAATAAGCGATATATCGTTATATAAGCAACTTCTTATTATAAAACTAAAAAGTCGATATTTCTGCTATTATATAGTCTGCGCTAAAGTAGTATTTTTCGTTATAATTAAGGCGGAGAATTGCAGGTACTAACTTATGCGGAATATAGAGTCTCTAAGTGCTATCCGTAGCTATATAAAGGATAAGCCCTTCTAGCGATAGACTCTAAGGAGTTATTTGATAGCATTTTAGGGCTCTTCTAGCAGCTCTAGTGCTATTTTCCTTAGTAGTAGCGTTAAATAGTAACTACTACTTGCCTAGTTCCTTCTACTAGGATCGGAGTTATTTGAGAATTTTGCTATACCTCATATCGTTAGTATAATTATTTATAATCTTAGTAATAAAGCCCTCTGAAATGCTCATAGTTATCTCCCCTATTGCTCTATAGGCTTATGACTTCTCAGCTAACTAGTTAATTATGCTTATAAATCTTGCGTTATTATTATTATCGTTACTATAGGTTATTTCTGCGAGAACGTTGCTATCCTCAAACCTATTAGCTTATCCTGAGGCTATAAGCAACAGCAGGCGCGAGAGGGCATTAGAGATAATATTAAGCTTCCCTAGTATATAGGTAATATTAAGGTTAAATTATAATAGGTAGTTCGCAGCGCTTACAAGCTATAGGTTAGCCTTATTAAGGTCTATAGTTTATAGCAAGGTATATATAAGAATTCCCTTTATAGCTACGTAATCTATAAGAATTTATATAAGGTGCTTATTCGATTGCACGAGCTTGCGGAGCTTCTTTATAGCCTATACTACTACTACTACCTCCGCCTCTATAGCAAAGTATCGCTTTTCTAAGGGTAATATAACCTTAGATAGAAAAAGCACTAGTTAGATATAGATTTATGCGATATCTTTGCTAGGTATATTAATACTATTCTATAGGATACTTAGTTAAAATACTATAAGCCTAAAGCTACCTTTATAGATATTAACCTTAAAAAATATAGGTTTATTTAGGTTATAATAATATCTTATAACCTAGTTATAGAGATTCTCCTAGAGGGCGTTTTATACCTCTTGCTCGCTTAGTATTAGCTCGAATAACACCTTTTAGACCCTCTTTATTCGAATTATTTTTAATAAACCGTTAGGAAGTATATTTTTATTATAGAGTTTTATAATAAGACGGGTCTTTCTATTCTATAGTAGTATTATAATAATATTATATTAGGGTATATTATATTATAGCTATCTAGCTATTCCGAGGTATCTCTCGATATTATAAAGAGTTTTTAGGAAGCGGAGGTTCTTAAAGGCTATAATCCTATCCTCTATTTATTTAATACTATTAATATTTATAATATAGCTAAGGAGTCTTACTTTAGGAAACCTTGCAAAGGACTTCTTAGGTCTAATATAAAGGCGGTTATTCTCGAAGAGCTTAAGAATAATATTAATATACTAGAGATAGTCCTCGTTATTATTACTAAAAATAATAATATCGTTAATATATACTCGAGCAAAGTGCTAGTAGTTATATAGGAAGCGGTTTATAAAACGCTAGGCATAGGCTAGCGAGTTCTTAAATCTTATAAGGATAACATTAGAAACCTCGATACTATAAGGACTTATTACTACTATCTTATTATAATATCTCGAGTAGATTAGCAGTTAGTAGAAGAACCTAGTAGTATTAAATATTATTATATATTTCTTCCCTCTAAGGGTATCTATTATATTATCTTAGTCGGGAAGCGGGTATATATCCGGGATAGTAATTTAGTTAAGAGAGCAAAGGTTAATAATAACCCTGCCTTTTTTTATACTATTAACTACTTGCTATATAATAAAGAGCAGATAGATAACTAGGATTAGCTTATTACCCTATACTATCTTGCTATTAGTATATATCTTGCTATAGATATTCTTAATAACTTCGAGGTCTTTAGCGCTAAGGGGGTAAGGCTTTACTATAGCCTTCTGGTTTTACTACCCTTTGACGAGCTTAATATATATCTATTAGTTATCTAGCATAGGTATAATCCCCTTATTATAATAGACGTCTTAGTTATTAAGGATTTCCTTAAGTCTACTAGTAAAAACTATATCCTAATTGCAAACCTCGACTCTATCCTTGCTCTATATAACTAGGATATCTTTTAGCTTAGATATTCTATAAGATAGAATATTATCTACTCGATAAGGCGGTCCTAGGCTAGATTTAGTAAGCGGGGTTATAAACTATATACTAGCTGCTATATTACTTATAGCCCTATTGAATTTAGATTGCGAGAACTAGCGTAAGTTTAATTCTCCTCCTATAAGGGTAATAATATCTGCGTAATTAACGAGGTTAGTAGTTTCCTCTACTTCTATTAGAATAATATAGCCTAGCTGCTATCTTCTTAGGATTATTATTAGCTTATCCGTTATATTTCGCATAAGGATAAGCTTAGGGTTATCTACTATAACTATTATATTAACTATGCCTATATAACTAGATTAAAACTAATAAGTATTAGAGCCTTGCTAGCTTAACTTTAGGAGGTTAATAAAGCTAGTTATAACGAATACATCGCTCTGCGGGGGAATAACTATAGTATAGGCGTTATTAACTCATCTAGTTACTAGGTGCTATCTCCTGAACTAAACTAGATACTATATTCTATATACTAAGCGGAATTTAACTATACCCTTATTAAAGTCTATAACTAGCTTATGGTATTTATAGAACGGTATTCCTAGCAGAAGATTCGCTCCGAGGGTATTTATAACTCTAGCTATAATAATAACGTAGCTATAGATCTCCACGTTGCTAATAGTGCCTAGGATATAGAAGTTAAATATAACCTGCTCTATTATATAAAAGGTTAAGTCTACTATATTTATTTTTCGTAGTTCTATTATCTGAAATATAGGATTTCGCGCAAAGTATAGCACCTAATTCCTATTAACTAGAGTTATTAAGGCGCTTATATTAATATAGACTTCCTCTAGGCTAGCTATATTATTGCTTTTTATATTAAGGCGGAGATATATCTATTTAGCTAGTATTATTTATTTTACTAGTTTTACCTAGGTATCGATGATTTAGTTTTTCTTAAGTAATACCTGCGCGTTATTCGCTAGGGGAATTGCAACGAGACTTGTGAAATTTACTATATTATTAATATAGTATATAGTAGAGTCTATAACTAAAGTAATTAGGGGGATCGCTAGCAGGCTTCTCGCTATAGCTATAACGTCTATTATCTAGCCCGCTATTTCCTCTTTGCATAGTTGCTCTAATAGGGTAGCTGAATCGTGGGGGACTTCCTATATATCTAGCAGGATATAGCTGCTATTAATAAAGTCGTCGATATTATAGTTATCGTTATAATCCTCCTATATATAATAGGCATCTAAGTCCGTCTAGCCTAGTCTATTATATTTTATATAATATTAAAAACCCGGGTTTCTCTATAGCTAGTTCTATAGGTAGCGATCTTTCTAGTTTTAATAGTTATTAGAGCGCTAGAAGCATTACTAAGGTTAATAACGTTATTAGGGTTGCGGATTATTATAATTATCCCGTTAGAAGTCTTAGTTATTCCGTTATCCCTTATTACTATTTTATATTACGTCGTCGGATTCTTCTAATATATAGTTAATACTAATTAGCGCCTAGAGTTTGCGCTAAACTGCCTTGCGTTTTTTCTTAGCTATATTAAAGTAATCCTCAAGAGTATTACTAGTAGTTAGTTTATCTAGGAATTGCTAAAGCTCTAGGTTAATTATATTATAAAAGATTATTAATAGCTAGCTAACTATAAATATTAGTCCTATCTATGCTCTATTATATTTAAAATAGTTTTAAATAAAGTTATAAATATCTCTATCTCCCTTAAGGTCTTCTATAGTAAACCTATATATAGCGATCTATTAGATAGACTCCTATTAAGTTAGTATAAAACGTCTCCTAATAGCGTTATATAGGGTATAATATCCTATATAGAGGTAGTTCTATTATTTAATTAGCCCGAGTTAGTATTCCTACTAGCTAAGTGCTTTCCCTTATAATAGAGAGCTCTAATTCTATATAATCTCTAAAGCTATAGCTAGGCTAGTAGTTTTAATATCTAAGCTAGAGATCTATAGATCTATCTCCTTATAGCATAGAATATCCTAGTTATAAAAGACGGGCTCTATGCTATACTTCTTATTAGTATCTAGCTAAAAAATACTATACTATTAGGTAAATCTACCTTCCTATTAAGTTCCTATAGGCTATAGTACCCTAGTATTAGCCTCGAGCTAGCTAAATACTTAAAGGAGTAAAGCCTCGAGACCCTAGGATAGTAGCTCTAGGTAGGGCTCCTAGGATAATAATAAAAATATTAATAATAGTGCTAAATTCTACTAAGGCGGCTAGGTCCTCCCTATTAATATATCCTATTTTAGTAGACCTATAGTAGTATTATAAAGAATTTATAATATTTTATAGATTTTTCGCTCTAATAGTCCTATAATAATATCTTCTAGCGCTATAACTTATAATTCAGGGTTTTTTCTGCTCTTATTATAAATATTATTTACTATAGCTCTTGCTTTAATAGGAGGTCCTAGGGGTTTAATATCTAACTAGCTAGACTAGATAGGAGTTATAACTCTTTCATCTCTCGGGGGCAGAAGGGTGATTCTCTCGCTAGCTCTATAAAGGCTTTCTTCTCTAGATAGGGGTATAAAAAGTGCTATTATTGCTAGAATATCCCTTATAGCTATGATTATATTAATAATACTAATTAATATAGTTATATAGTTATTAGGCTTAAGTATCTAGTAATAGTATAAATTAGCTTTCGCCTTCTAGCTTATATTAATAATATCTATATAAGGTATATAGTTATTATCCTATTTAAGAGAGGCGAGGTTTGCTATCTAGTTATGAAATTATTTGCTAAGGCTGAGGGTAAAGTTATAATCCTTATAAGCCTGCTAGAAACTATAGAGCCTGCGAGCCTCGTTATAATATCTAATTCTAGCTATATCTCCTATATTATAATATTCCTCTATAAGAGAGGGATTACTATACTAATTTAATATTAAACTCGAATAGTTAGCTATATAAGTTAATA
>JAOQIF010000440.1:0-28643 GCA_026260285.1 Colletotrichum sansevieriae
AGTATAGGGTAATAGGCTAATCCTAGTTATCTATCCGCTCTTTGTTATATAGCGAGTAGTTAATAGTATAAAAAAAGGTAGGGTTATTATTAACCTTCGCCCTCTTAACTAAATCACTATCCCGGATATATACCTGCTTCCTAACTAAGACGATATAATAGATACCCTCAGAGGGAAGAAACGCATAATAATATTTAATACTACTAGGTTCTTCTACTAACTACTAATCTACTCGAGATATTATAATAAGATAGTAGTAATAAGTCCCCGTAGTATCGAGGTTTCTAACGTTATCCTTATAAGATTTAAGAACTCGCTAGCTTATGCCTAGCGTTTCATAGATTACCTCCTATACGACTACTAGTATTTTGCTCGAGTATATATTAATAATATTATTATTTTTAGTAATAGTAATAAGAACTATCTCTAGTATATTAATATTATTCTTAAGCTCTTTGAGAATAACTGCCTTTATATTAGACCTAAGAAGTCCTTTATAGGGTTTCCTAAAGTAAGACTCCTTAGCTATATTATAAATACTAATAGTATTAAACGAATAGAGAATAGGATTGCAGCCTTTAAGAACCTCTACTTCCCGAAAACTCTCTATAATATTAAGAGATACCTCAGAATAGCTAGATAGCTATAATATAATATACCCTAGTATAATATTATTATAACGCTACTATAGGATAGAAAGACCTATCTTACTATAAAACTCCGTAATAAAAATATACTTCCTAATAGTCTATTAAAAGTAATTTAAATAAAGAGGGTCTAAAAAGTATTATTCGAGCTAATACTAAGCGAGCAAGAGGTATAGAACGCCCTCTAGGAGAATCTCTATAACTAGGTTGTGAGATACTATTATAACCTAAATAAGCTAGTATTTTTTAAGGTTAATACCTATAAAGGTAGCTTTAGGCTTATAGTATTCTAACTAGGTATTCTATAGAATAGTACTAATATACCTAGTAAAGATATCGCATAAATCTATATCTAATTAGTGCTTTTTCTATCTAAGGTTATATTACCCTTAGAAAAGCGATACTTTGCTATAGAAGCGGAGGTAGTAGTAGTAGTATAAGCTATAAAGAAGCTCTGCAAGCTCGTGCAATTAAATAAGCACCCTATATAGATTCTTATAGATTATATAGCTATAAAGGGAATTCTTATATATACCTCGCTATAGACTATAGACCTCAATAAAGCTAACCTACGGCTTGCGAGCGCTACGAACTACCTATTATAATTTAACCTCAATATTACTTATATACTAGGGAAGCTTAATATCATCCCCGACGCCCTCTCGCGCCTGCTATTACTTATAGCCTTAGGACGAGCTAATAGGTTTAAGGATAGTAATATCCTCGCGGAGATAACCTATAGCGATAATAATAATAACAACGCAGGATTTATAGATATAGTTAACTAGTTAGCTGAGAAGTCATAAGCCTACGGAGCAATAGGGGAGATAACTATAAGCATTTCAGAGGACTTTATTACTAAGATTATAAATAACTATACTAATAATACGAGGTATAGCAAAATTCTCAAATAACTCTAATCCTAGCAGAAGGAACTATATAAGTAGTAGTTACTATTCGATGCTACTACTAAGGAAAATAGCGCTAGAGCTGCTAGAAGAGCCCTAAAACGCTGTTAAATAACTCCTTAGAGTCTATCGCTAGAAGGGCTTATCCTTTATATAGCTACGGATAGCACTTAGAGACTCTATATTCTATATAAGTTAGTACCTGCGATTCTCCGCCTTAATTATAACGAAAAACACTACTTTAGCGCAGACTATATAATAATAGAAATATCGACTTTTTAGTTTTATAATAAGAAGTCGCTTATATAACGATATATTGCCTACTATAACTAGTATAAAGAGAACTAAGTTAACTGCTAAAAGCTACTAGGATAGCTATAACCTATCCCCGTTATAGATATCCCTTATAATACTATTACTATAGACTTCATTACTAATATGCCTAAGGTGCTATCCCACGGAAGTCCCTACGCCCTGCTAGGTTTCCTAGAGTTAGATATATTAGTAATAGTAATATATAAATTCTTAAAAAAGATAATCCTTCTCGCAGGATATTCAACCTATAGAGCAAAAGAATAAGTAATAATCCTACTCTATATATTTTTCCTCTTAGACTAGGGAATTCCACGTTATATTATTAGTAACTAGGATCCTAAGTTTATCTCTATAGTATAATATATAATATTTAACGCCCTTAATATTAGGCTCCTCCTCTTAATAGTATACTACCCCTAGATAGATAGGTAGAGCGAAAGAATAAACTAGACTACTAAGATTATAATATAGTTCTATATATCTAAATCCCCTAATATCCCATAGACTAATATACTACCTACCCTATAGTATAATCTTAATAACTCCCTATCTACTATAATTAGATAATTACTAAACGAGGTTATACTCGGATTTAAGCTACGAAGTATTCTTAATATAGTCGCATAAACGAGCGCCCTGACTAAGAGCCTTACTATCCTTAGGGAGATATATTAGAAGGAGGTACTACTACTTATTAATATAGCGAACGCCTCGTATAAGGAGAGATATAATAACCGCTATACTAATATAACTTTTAATAAAGGGGATAAAGTCTAGATATAACTTAGTAAAGGATTCTACTTACTAGGATAATATAATAGCAAATAAACCTCTAGATAGATAGGACCCTTCTGAATTAAGCATATTATTAATCCTCTCGCCTATAAGGTGGATATTTCTAAATACTAGCGGGTTTACCTAATCCTCTCTATAGCCTAGCTATATAAGCTAGCCTAGGGAGAAGACCTATTTAACTATAAGACTCCGCTACTAAAGCCTATTAAGGTTAATAATAGTAAGGAGTAGGAACTTAACTATATTATTAAATAAAGAGTCTTATAGAGGAGTTATAAACCTACTATTAAATACCTTATCCGATAGAAAGGCTTTATAGCAAAAGATAATACCTAGGAATAAAGAGACTCCCTATTACTTAATATAAATAATATTATTAATAAGTATAATACTAAATTCCCCCTTAACTAGGATACTAAAAGAGCTATAAAAAGGAGTGCACCTCGTGCGTAACTAATTAGTTTTCCTATCCTTTTAATAGGATAAATATATATACCCTGAATTAATATTAGGATCGCAAATTTTCCCTTTATTATTACTATTTTTTGCTATTTAACTACTCTTCCCTCGATCTCTCTATCTCAAGGAAGGAGCAGCGGGTACTAACTTTTATACGCCTTCCTTACTAACCCTTATTATAAAAATTTTTTTTTCCCTCTCTTTCTATACCTTCCTTCTATTTACTATACCTGCTTACTTTTATTTAGGCATACCTATACTTTTTATTTATTTATTTCTCTCCTATATGCTAATTATTACTTAATAGACCTCTTATAATAAGTAATAATATTATCCTAACCTGCTAAATATAGCCTCCCGAATGCTAGCCTAACTAATACTATTATAATAATAGCTTCTAAAGGTAAGGAAGTTACTAATAACTATGAAGTCCTATCTTCTCACTTATCTAATAATAATAGCAGCTAAGATAAGGGTGCTAACCCCTAGAATAATAAGATGCTTAACCCTATCTCCCTATACTAAGGTAGTAATAACTAAGGTAGTAATAACTAAGTTAGTAACTATAGTATTAACCTTAGCACTCTAGTTAAGACTTATAAGTCTGCTACTAAGAAGAAGAAGTCCCATAAGGACTATAAGAAGGGCAAATAAGCAGCTAAGAAGAACTTCTTCGCTATAGATACTAAGACCTAATATAAGGAGATTATTAATAATAATACTAATAATATTTAGAATAATAATACCTAGGCTACCGAGCTAGCCTGCGTTATTACTAGCACCCTAGCTAAAACTATAGCTACTACCCCTCGTAAGACTCCTAAGAAGGGCTATCCTAGCTCTATAGCCTAGTGCTAGCAGATTAACGAGGCAAAGGCTTGCATTAATAACGCCTTTCTATACTACCCTAATACTATCCTTATTAAGGAGATTGAGAAAATCCTCGATAGTATTGAGCCTTCTGAGAATATATCTTCTAACCTCTATATTAGATATATCTAAGATACCCTTAAGTAAGTATATAATATATATATTAATAATAATACCTATAGCGAGCTTCTCCCTAGCTATGCCTAGGTCCTCGCTATATACTTTTATAATACCTATAGTTATGCTAATAGAATTATTACTAGTAACCTTATTATAATAAACTATATTAACCTCCTTTCTATCGCCCTGCTCGTTAATATTAGTAATATTACTACTATAGACCTATTAGCCTATAAGGATGCTAAAAACGCTAAGGACCTCGCTAATAAGGCCGAGGGTAATATTAATACTATTATTAATAGTATCCGATAGGAAATCCTTCCTCGCCTTAATACTATAGAGACTAATATAGCTAATATAGATACTATTAATATTAACGCTATTAGTAAGCATCTCGCTAAACTTAAGAATAATAGTATATCTAAGCAGGCGGTTACTAATAAGATTTATATAGCTATTAATATAGTTAAGACTAAGGAGATCGCAAGCCTTCGCGCTAAGATCGCAAACCTCTATATTATAATCGAGGGTCTCTAGCATACTAGTAATAAGTAACTCGCACTAAGCGATACTAGTAATAATAGCGCTACTAAGTACTAGCAGATATCTAAGTTTAATATACTCCTCTACTAGCGTAATAACTAATTAATAACGCTATAGTAATTTCTAGCGATTAGAACGCAAAGAGGGAGAAAAGGGAATATTAAGCATATATATCCTAGATTGATAGTAATAGCAATCGGGATAATTACTTTTTAAAAAAGGGGGTATATATTACACGCCTTTTAGTAATATAGTTAGCTATTACGTAGTATTCCACGTAACTACAGTTAGGCTTAATGCCTATCCTTTAAGTAGGAGACTTCTAGTAGATAAGCTTAGAAAGCTCGGCTATTATAGAATATATTACGATATACCTATAATTGCCTATTTCACTATTTATTATTATTCACGCTTGCATTGCTCTTTTCCTTATTTCACTCGCAGTCTTAGCGACCCCTACTATAGCCCCAGGCTAGTAGGAAGACTGTGACAAGGGCGCTTAGGGACTAGTTTTATTAAAGGGTTATTAACTAGATAATTAATCTTATTATAGAGGTATATAGCAGGATTATTATTATAAATATATAGTAGCTAGGCGGCGTTCAGGTGCTAAAGGATATTAATACTATTATAAAGGGTACTAACCTAGAACTAGTTATTAGTAGGATATAATTAGCAAGGGAGTAGCGAGCAATAGCCTATATAAACTAAGATATCGAGGGTAAGGTGCTTATAAATAGAAGCGAGCTCCTAGAGTTAGAGCTAGTCTATATTATAGCTACTACTACTAGTAATAGGATCGCAGATTAGCTTAGCAATATATTTCTATACTACTAAATAGTTAGCAAGGGAAGCGAGAATATAATAATAATAAAAAGGGGTTAAGATACCCTCCTATTCCTAAATTTAGATCTAGTAGAATATATTTTAAGTAGTCTAAGCTATATCCTAAAGCTCCTAGGGAACCTACTAGGCGTTAGCATATAGCAACCTAGTAGTAAACTAGCAGAGACTTATAGCAGCGTATTTCTTCTTATTGAAGTTGCAATAGATGCACTTCTATATATACTCGCTATATATATAGCAAAGGTTAATAATATCTTAATATATCTTATAGAGATAGCCGAGATAGGGTTAGCTACTATTAGAATTACTAGTAAGGTTGCTAGAGAGGATTTCAGGATCGTATAGGTATTTAGCGAGAATCGCACCTATATATGCAATATAAGATATAACGGAGAATAGTTAGTAAGATAATAGTAAAAGAAATAAACTAGAAAAGGGAGAGCAGGAAAATTAATAATTATAGCAAAGGCTCGTAGAATAGATAATAAAAAGAAAAATAATAAAAGCTATCGAGTTAAAAAAGAGATATTAAAGGGGGAAAAATCTAGCTAGGTTAGAGACCTCGAAAAGTAGACGCCCTTTTATAATTAGCATTGCTAGGCAATAAGGCTAAATAATCACTAGCTATATACTACTAAATAGTCGCATAACTATTAGTAACTAATTAAAAAATAATAGTAATACTTAAAATTCAAAAAAAATAAAAACTACTAAGAAATAATATATATTATTCGCTATAGCAGCCCAAATCTAGCGCAGGAAGGAGCAATAGCAAATAATATAATAAAGGCGCTAAACTATCGCCCTATAGTTAGTAATATAGAGCTACATTACCCTACTAGTACGCCTTAGGGACTAAGGCTTTAGAAGGGGGGATAATTATAAGGAATAGTAGCAGGTATAGGATATAGAGCTATGCTATTAGCAAAACGTTAGCGAGTTAGGGGCGAATAAATATACCTTAGAGAAAACTCTATAAGCAGAAAACTTAGAAGGTTAAGCAATAGTCTAATATAGTAACGGATATCTACGTTTCAACATTCTAGCCTTTCCTGGTTTAGGCCTTTAGCCATACTCTTTACATTAATATAAGTATAAGAGAAGAATATATTATAAAATAGTATAGTATAGAGTAATAGAGTTAGTATAGCTAGGTATAGCTAAGGTTAAATATTCTTCTCTAGCTCTCTAACTTACTATATAAGGTCTAGGGGACTTATCTAGGGGCTACCTAGTGCCTCCCTATATCTCCTAACTCCTATGGACTTCCCTAACGTAGCCCGCTAAGCCCTTTTCCCCGCGATATTCCTGGCTCGTGATACTCCGGCAGCCCTCTTTCTAACGTGTGGCTCGTTACATATGCCGAGACAAGCTGCAAGCCCCCGGGCCGATGGGCTGCACGTCTTCTTTGAAAGATATTCGAAGTTTCCAAGGTCGAGTGAAATTGCCGTCCCCAATACATGTTATATCGACGTTCTGGGCCTTTCGCCCATGAGCGAACCAGTCACCAAGGGGGGGGGGGGGTTGCGGTTTGCTTGGACGGAGGCGCCGCGCGTGGAGGAGGCATCCGAGAGAGTATACAACCAAATGTGGGCTTGACGTGTGAGCTGACTGATCCAGGATCTTAGCTTGCGGCTGTACGAATGTGTTCTCGATGTGATGCTTTGCCGGCTTCAAGACAAATCCCTCGCCATCACATCCGGGCCTTACAGCCCCTCTCCCTAGGCGAGTTGGTAGGCCATACTTCTATCCGGCAGTCCCCGCCTCCATCGAGACCGCAAGCCTTGCTCGTCCGCGGCTCATCGCCTAGTCGTCTCAGATTCTCTCAACGGTCTGCTGTGCCATATGTTCATTCCTTTTGACTCGATCACTTCTTTACCATGACTCCTTTCATTCACAGGGCCCTAGCCTTGCTCACCACTCTTTCCACTCTCACACTCGCTCAAGATGAGCCAAAGGGCGATGGCTCCTTCGGGCACCATCTCGAACGCCGTGGACATAATGAGTTTGCGGTTTACGAGACGGCCAACACCAAGACCGGCATCGACACCCTCAACCCGATTCCTGCTTCTGTCTCGGTTGGCGAGATCAGCATCGAGGTGCAGAACATCACTGCCAAGGTCAATCTCGACGCGAAAGTGCTGAACCTCTTGCACTTCCAATCCGGCGTTGACGCAAGCATCGACCGCGTAAAGCTGGGCATCTACAACGTCTCGGCCAAGGTCGAGCTCGAGGCCCGCCTGGAGAACGTCGTAAAGATGGTCGACGACGTCTTGACCAGCATCGACCTGAATCCCATCATTGCGACGCTGGGCCACACGGTCGGCGACGTCGTCAACAAGACAACCAACGTCATCACGGACCCCGTCGAGAGCGAGGCCGCCGCTGTCGCGAAGCGAGACTTGACGTACCGCGTCGAGAACAACATCTTGTACTCAGTCAACGACTTCTCCGGTCGCACGCACACCAACCGCGTGCTGGCGCAAAACTGGTCCATCTTCGACGTATACTTGAACAACAACAGCGACGAGACGGGACGACGGGTGGTGGGATACTACAGCCGCGATATGACGTTCAGCGGCCACAACAAGACCGTCTCGATTGATGGGCAGGTCAAGGAGTTTGAGATGCAGTACATCTATGCGCCGTATCCGGGGCTGGAGGCGTTCACCAACATCTACATGGACACGACCGGCAAAGTCGTCAAGACGAAGATTGTGGCTGGGGCGGAGGGAGGGGGCACGGCCACCATTAGCAACGACGACGAGTCGGAGCCGAGGGCATAGGCATAGGATGAATTGAAATCAGTTACAGGGCTCTTCGTGCCGCCGATCGAGAATGAGCTTTTCCCCCTTTGCCAACGGCATCATAGGACCAATGCAGTTGTAGAGGTTGAGTTGCCGTTTGGGGTGGTGAAGCATGCCAGTCTGGAAGCAGACAGACCTCCGACGTCTGGATCGTTCGATTGGAAACGGGGGGCTGCTCGCGGGACATTGGACACGCCCCCTATATGATGGAGCAGATATTGGCGGGGAACGCGTTCGCGGCAGGCTGTTTTTCGTCTTGATGGAACGCGGACAAAGCTGCGCAGTGGGTGCAATGATATCACAATTGTACATCAACGATGGGAGGAGTCTGATGTTGTGCTTCCGTTAACACGTCTTCTATCTTAAGTCCTCTGTTATGGCTTTGATATGGCCCCCAAGAGCCATCTTCAGTCTTAAAAGCGTCTTTATTCTTAGTCTAGGCAGAGGACCAATCCCCCCGCGAAGTGCGACGCTGAGAGATCTCGGTCTGGGGCCGAACGGGCAGATCATCCAGCTGATTCCGTAGTTGGCCCCAAACACGGCGCACCAAGAGAGCCGTCCACGGGCTTTTTTGTGCTGGATATGAAAGTCGTGACGGGTTTGTGGACTTGGATTTGACTCTCCGCTGCGGGTAAAAGTGTCAAGAGGACGACGACAAATTACGGATACCGCAGCGTCGCACCCGTTGGAAACTTGGATCGGCCTTGCGACTGCAACGTGGGCGAGCTCGAGTCGGTTACACCAAAACGCTGAACGGTCTCAACGAGGATCTATCCACCGTTAGTGGTTGCTCGAGTTATTAGTGATCTCGACAGAATTCGCTCTCGTAGTGGCGCCTGCGCCTCGGTTTGTTCATTTCGTTGATTTGCTCTGCTCTGTACTGCGTATCCGCCGCGTGGTCGTGGAATGCTTTCTTTTTTTCGAACAAGCCGACCCCTGAACCCCCGTGGAATTTGCTGGAGACTGTTGGAACGAGTCACTTCCCAGCCGTGAATCGCAGCCCATCGCTCCAGTTCACCCTGTATTTAGCCAATGCCACGGTAAAAGCACATTTTCCCTCGTGGAGTTCGAAGTGACCATGGCGCTTTTCACTGGCCAGAATCCCATCCATGTTGTCGGCATGGAGGTAACCTTGTACTGTGGACTCTGCGAAGTGGCCCGCTGATCAAGGAGATAATCGCCATTGGGATCTCGTGGCCTGCCACCCTCTTCTCCTCGCCATGCTCGGCAATTCGTCCGACCGGATCTCGATAGACTCTGGATCCCATGTAGCGTTGGCAGATGCAGGAATCAAGGCAGGGGAAATTTGGCATGTTTCACCCGGTCGAATTTTGCTGAATCCACGAGTGCCGTTTTCGTTCTGGCGCATTGTGCTGGCGACGGCTGACGTCTTCTCTCTAATGCGATGCGACGCTGCGGCGCGATGGAAGCTTGGTAGTGGTGATTGTTAGCCATTATTAGCTGAAGTGCTCCTCCGAGCTTTTCAGATGATCTGATGGGGGCTGGGTTCTGACCCTGAAGCAAAAAGGGTAATATAGGACATCATCGCGGCATAGTCTCAATGCTCAAGAACGGGGGATGGTTTCCTTTACATTGTCTTTTGCTTGACTGTGTCGTCGCTGGGGCTGTTTCCTCCATTTCGGGTGACAAGCCCTCTTGCCAGTGTCTCCTCTTCCGTCGCCAAGTGCACCATCTATTGCGGAGGACTTTGCCACGTTGCTTCAATGATCACGACAATCTCAACTAATCTGTCGTAGCCGGTGATGTTACATTTGGGTCATCCACAGCACGACCAATTCCTGTGAATATTCTCGTTTGCCGTTCCTACATATGCAGCTAAACTTGCAACCGATGGTCCAGTAATGGGTGCATCCACGCTTTATGCTGGAGGACTGAACTAGTGGTTGAAGAAGGGCAAGACTGCCTCAGCTAAAGCGATGACATTTCTTGAATGGAAATTACACTATCAGTATCTTGTCGCGCCGCTCGCCCCTCACGCAAGGAAACGTTCAGGCTTAAACACGACTTTTCTAGGGGCGGTATTGAATTGAGTCTGCAATGGCTAGTACCTAAAAACATCCATGAACCTCAACCGAAACACCGATTGGAAACAGCAAAACTATGAAGTAGATCTCGCGAAAGATTTCCTAAACTTCACAACTATGAGCGGAAATTGTGATCTAACTGAGTGAAAAGCATGTCAGAGCCAACAATCATCATCCTCAGACGGGACATCGCTGGATGAGACTCATTCGGACAGGAAACGTCACGTTTCTCTGACCCAGTATCGACCAGGCGGGTGTTTTTCACCGTTCTCCACGGACTCCTTTCCCTTCCCTTTGGCGTCCTTCCATTTTCTCTTGGCCACCGGGCTTCTGCGCCCATGGGATGCTGGCTGACGTGAAGAGGCCAACCTCGGAACCCTGCTGTGATCATCACGGGAGCAGGTTCGTGGTTCTTTCGGGGTCTCCAAGGTCTCACTCTGAGGAATCATTGGCTGCTCCGGCCGTCCGTGGTGCGGCTCCTGCGAGCTCTGCCGAGCAAGTCTCCCTTCAAACAACGTTGAACTTCCACGTTTAGGAACCATCGGGTATTGGTCATTCCTGGAGTAAGCTTTCATCCTGAGCTCTTCGCGTTGAGGACTCTGCGGAAAGACACGTGGTTCTGCCTGGATCGTCTGGTTCATGTAGGGATTGTAAGATATCCGTGGTATCATGTACTCGTCTCGGTCGGGGTTTGCCGCGGCGATTCTAGCGGCCTCCTCGAGGTGCCATCGCCCCCTTTCAATATTCGACTTCTGTTTTGAACCCTCGCCCTTCTCATCGTATTGACTTACCGTTATCTTCGGTGTTGGAGTAGGAAGAGTTTCCGGTTCAATCTCGCCTTCTTCGATTCGAACCTCGGTGTATGAAGAGGGGGTTTTACCGTGACTGAAGATCTTGTCTGCGGCGAGAACCAGCTGGTACACAAACCACGTCAGCCAGATATTGGCCTTACGTCCGAAGCTCATGTATGGATCGTAATCGATCATGGCCTTGCGCCATTCCGTCGAGCCTCGAATTGTGTCGGCTGGGTACATGGGTGTGTAGAGCTCGTATTTGCTGGGCAAATGTCCTCCGGAGTAGTACCACCATCGCAAGAAGGCGATGAGGGAGAACAAAATCGCCAGTATCGTGCTGATCGCGACGAAAACCGCCGGGGGAATGGGATGCTGTTGCTCAAAGGAAAACATGCCAACGAGCGAACCAAAGCCAATGCCGAGAAGCGTACTCAGCAGGAAAAGGAAGATAGCCATAATGCGTAGGTTCATCAACTCTGAATCGTACTGCAGGATTGCATCTTCTTCCTGAGTACGCATGATGAATAGATATCGAAGTGGTGTTAGATAAGACCGAGCGGCACAAGAGTCAGCTGTTTGAATTGATGGGCTTGAGTGGTAGTTCCTGATAATTTGCTGATGAGGTCGCTCCAGCGGAATGTGAGGGTCAAGATATATCTCTGTATGATATGTTAATACTGACGAAACTCTCCTAATCTCCCTGCTTCTTCCGTATTCTGTCACATCGACATACAGCAGTTGTCTTGTTTCAGCCCTTCAGACTAGTCGGCAATCTTGAGCCACTCGATCATTGGCGAAATGCGTCTGGCTCAACATCTGAGCCTTAGGATAATGCGTGAATCCTCTACATATCTCATTGAGAGAATGTCTCAGTCCTCTTCCAGGTTTTGTATCGTCGGTGAACATGTCTAGAATGAGGCAAGCTCATTAGTCGTGACTGAGGAAAACTTCGTCCCATGGGCTTCAACATGAGCAAGTCGAGACCGACAGTTCGTCTCATCACTTTCAAATTCACAAAGCACTAGGATCATTTAGAACTTCTTAATGGTGTTTGGTTGGCTGTAAATTAGTCATTGTTTGACCGACGGGTTGTCTTGGGGTATGAGGAACACAGGTGCTCAGGCTTAACAATTGATTTGTGACCTGGGTCTTCATTATATAGCCCCCGGATTTCAAGGGCTTGCTCAGAGACGATATTTATGGCAGGAAAAAGCAGTGAGGCCCAAAATATTGAAGTGAATAACTTGTCATCATTGGGAAGATGGTATGGTCTACTGCGGTACGTTTGGTCGTAGATTCGACAGAATCTAAACAAGAAACCAAGCCCAGCAACTCATGATCCACGGTCGGCCTGATTTTGAACCTAGGTCAAAGAAATCGTCTGAAATTGATCTGTGAAAGACAGGTCCGCAGCGTCAATGGAAGTGACAAAGCCAATTTAGTTTCAGAGTGCTAGATCTTCCTACATTGCTGGGGAGATTCCGAATGACGCAAAATAAAAGCGGTTTGAGAAATGAAGCGTAGAATTCGCCCGATAAGTTATGCTACTGATTATGCATGATTCCATGCTTAAGTAAGATGATGCTCATAGATTGTGCTTGGATTGGAGCAACCCAAAAGTACACATGCATATGCATGAAATATACCAACTACCATAAACGCCCTGCTAAGTCGACGACAAGAATTCTCTGACAACCCTCATCTCTGAACTCGAGCATTACTTCTGGTTCTCCGGGGTCCCATCTCCCAGCTCTGCTATGGGGGCCGGTGGACTCTTCGGTGCTGCGGGAGGGGGATGGTGCTCGACGCCATCCAACTCGCTGACAGGATGCACCTCTGGCGGGGGCACAGCGTACGGCATCTGCTTTGCGTGGTAGTCCTGGACACCAAGAGACTTCACATTACTATCGGCATGCGTCGGCATGCGACTGTCATCAACGACGGGCCATGCCATCTGCTTCATACCGTAGTGCGGTGAGTACGGTGGGGAAGAGGGTGTGTATGACGAAGGAACAGCTGTTGTGGCTGACGAATCTATGCAAGTCAGTGGCGCTCCTGTCGGGACTTTGGGATCGGGATAAGCTTACCACGTGCCGGGTCGTAAGGAATAGGGCTATGTGACGGCTCATAAGCGGCAGGACTGTGTGGTGTCGACGCGAAGCCCATCTCTGGATGGCCGGCCTGGGTCGCGGCCTCCCACTTTGGCTGACGTCTCTCGTTGCGCTTCCTGGCGTGCCATCCACATCGCCAGATGACGGCAACGATGAGGCCAACGGCCACAGCAGCTCCGATGGCGATACCTACGATGGCACCAGTACTGAGACCACCGCGAGACCCGCCAGATCCGCCGGCCGGAGTCGACGATGCTGACGGAGTTGCCGACGGGACTTTGTTGGCAAAGAAGGCCCTGTTGGTGGCGTCTTTGCTCAGTTTCGCCGGGACGAGGTTGTCCTTTGGGCAGAGACCGTCTGTCGTTGAGCACGGGTTCGAAGCGCAACATCCGATGAAGGGAAACGTGCTGAGTCCTTCGTTTTTGCAAGTGTACCAATCCTTACCGCCTGCGTCGTTGTCGCAATCTTGGGCCTTGATATTGGCATAGGCGTCGAGGCTGAAGGACGATACGACCAGGTCTTTTGTCGGGCACTTTCCGCCGTTGGTGCAAGGATTTGAATTGCAGCATCCGATGAACTCAGTTGCCTTGTCGGCGCAGATATAAAACGTTCCGCCTCGGGGGCAGCTCAAGTCCGCCGCCATGTCTGTCTGGCTGATCGCCCACGAGGTCCCTGGTAGTGATCGATGGGTTTGGCGTCGTCTTTCCACCGATGGATATCGGAGGAGGTGCCTCCCACGTAGGTGTTAAGAAGGATTAAAGTGGCAGACTTGACGGAGCTGGAATGAATGCTTGATTGTCAATCAAGATATTCGATTGAGATGTATATAAGCGTAACAGAGGATGGTTCCACCGTTGAAATGGTGAACCAAGCCACCCCAGTCAGATCAGCTTGGCCTGCCAGGGCTGTCATTTGGCAACTCGGTCTAACAATGGGGCGTTGCTTCGCCAGCTCGCAAAAGCCCGGTCAGATCTCTGCAGGCAGAACAATTATCAATGTCGCCGCTGTTGGTGCAGGGCGAAGGATGTGCCAATATTGTACTTATTTCTCCACAGCCTCTTTTTGGGGTCCTTTGGAGTCTTGAAGTCTGGTGGGTTTGGTCTGCAGCTGCATTGCAAGCGGGCTCGATCTGCACATCAAAGAAACCGGGGAGGCCAAGACTTCAGTTCGCCGCCTGTGGAAATGGTAAAACGTATTGTACTACGTTTCAATAGCCCCCGAAGCTGTCACAGAAAACATGTTTGGCGTTTCGGGTATTCAACAGCGTGATCTCTTTGACGATATCTGGCGAGAGGAGGGTTGGGAGCTGAGACAGACCATCACGGGGGGACGGGCTCCGACGAGTACTCGGCAGTGATACCTTGATGCAGAATGCGTTCATTTTATTCGGGCTCTGTTAACTATCAGAGAAAACGCTGCGCTGGGAATCTTTCATCTGTACGGCCATTGCTCTCTCGCGAGTCGCCGGCTCCGTTGTCTGTTTGTTGGGTGGCTGAAGTCTTGCTTATGCAGCTTGGGATTGCAGGATCAGCTGCGGAGTTCTTGGCCGCTCAGCTCCGGATTTCGAGATGAGCCCAGCTTTGTTTTCCAAGCAGCTCTAAAAATAAGGCACGAGAAGGTTTGTCATCGCCGCATATGGGACGGGACCTCCACCTCGCATCCCTCCTTGCTGACAGTGCTGACAGGATTCCGCATTACACGAAGCGAGCACACGAACTACTTGGCTGCAAAGTTGTCGTGGCCTTTCTCCAGGTGGGTGTTCCGTTTTACACACTCAGAATGGTTGCCGTTGAACGTGACCAACGTGCATGTGATGGGGAAATGAAGGGCACGCTGTTGGAGCGAACCTGGAAAGATTTGCTTCAGGCAGCACAAACAGGCCCAGATCGATCGTATGATATATAACTTGACAATTTCGCTCCCTGGCTACTCTATCCAAGCCCCTGCGTTGCGTCTGTGCAAATTCGAATTATTGTCAAATACTTGTGAAGACCAGATGCCGTCATTGAGGATTGAAATTACGTGGGTATTCGACTGCGTCCCAGATGAATCGCATTTCGGGCTGCATCGCCAGGCTAGCGTGGCCTCACCACCTGGCTGCGATCATCGGGCTGACTGACTACTGTTGTGTTTCCCTTTTCACGGGGTTGAGAAAACTCGGCTGATCCAAACCCTCTGGTCGTGGGGAGTACCAGCTTGATTCTTGACGACTCGTCCAAGAAGCCTGACAGGATGGTGGTAGGACAATAATTTCAGAAGAATTAGTCAAATAGCGGTTTCAAGGACTCGGATTAAGACGATCCATGTAAAACAAGTCATCTTTGATAGCCAGACGGATGCAGTCGCGAATTTGCGGGATTGAACTGACTCTTATCCACGAACTGCTGGCAGATCACCAAGGACAGGGTCGGCTTTGACCGAAAAACCTCTGAAATGAATTGATAATCGTCAACTCCTGCCTCTCAAGGCGTGGAGATCGTGAACACTGGCCACACGAACCCCATGAGAAACAGCGACATGAAGGCCGGATCGGGATCCTTCATCCAGGATCGGCCTGGAGGAACCGTTTGGTCAGACTGTGGGGACTGAAACTTTCGGCTCGGGCCACGAACACGTATCAAAGCAGGTTCGGCCGTAGGCCCGGGATGGCTTGCCTTTCCCGTGCCACTTGGGACGGCCGTGTCGCCCTTTAGAATGTGAGCTCGGCCGGTGATGAGCTGATCCCGTAACGGGTGGAGCAAGTTTTGCCGGTAATGCTTCGTGGGGTGGCCAAGATGACGGCTCCTCCAGGACCGCTCGGTGGCCCGGTCCCCCGACGAAAGGATCGGGATGATTTGCCGAATCTTGAGCATCCACCCCGGATCCCGAATCCTGATGTGAAGCGGGAAGCTTCCGGGGGAACTGTTCGTCGGTAAAGCAAGCGCCGATTTGCCAAGGGTGCGGTTCCCCCCTGTGGACTTTGAGGCGACTGCAGTCCCTTCTGAACTTCGAGCACAGCATGAGACGGAATCTGTAGCATCAAACTTTGCATACTTGTTGGTCTTCATACTTCTTCCACATCACGGTACTCAGCTAGCTATTTTCAGTCGTGATTGCTCACGGTTGACTCCTGAGTTGCTCGCCGCCAGCCAGCGGATTACCACTGAAGTCCGGTCTGCGATACTGTCTCATCTGCGGACGTGGCATTGATCCTCTCGGACGACGTTGAGACTCGTGGCGCCGCCATGTCCTGTCGTTGACCGGCAACCTCGACGTTAGTTTCACGATGTCGTGAACCGTGCCGGAATGTGGAGTTCAACCCCCCCCCGGGACGCCCCCGGCTCTCCAGGCCTGGGACCATCGTGGCCCCTCCCGACGCAATTGGCCCCATACGCGCATCGGGTTCTGCATTCGTCGGATGGCGAGAGGAAGCGCGAGGAGGGGAAGCATCGTGCCGAACGGAAAGGCGACCGGCGCTGCTCGAGATCATGTCCAGGGGAAAAAGGTAAGCCCAATCAACTCTTTGGGTGTGGAAGCTCCAAGACAGAGCAAGGGGGGGAGGCACCGTCGCGGTGGAACAGTCCGTCTTGGCCTGCAACCAGGGGCTCGGTCCCGGCGGTTGCAGTCGAAATAACTCTCCTATCCTTCGTCTTACTTTGACGCGCTGGACTTTTAGGACGGCGCCAAGGGGGGGACCAGCGCGCTACTTCAGGGACGATGGACGAAAAAACGAATAGGGATGGACTTGTGGCGTACCACTCGGCTCTTCGCCCTTTGGTGCGGGAAGCGATGCGTTGGGTTTGGTTCCTCCAAGCAGCGACCGAAATGGTGTCGTTTCACGGACGTCCGGTGCGCACGTCCAGGGTCCGGCGGTCTCTCCACGGGCCTCCGGTGCGACGAACTGCCTCGCCTGAAGTCGATCTCAAGTCGTGATGGGAAAACAGTTAGATCAACATGTCAAGACGTCGCATTTAAGACGTGGGATACAACCTCCAATTCGGGTCTCGAAACACACAAGACAGAACTCAATCTCTCACCCACTCACTCACTCTCACTCGACTTCCTCGGTCTTCTCGACGACAGCATCACGCCTTGTGCCAAACCACCAATCCCGACACCCCTCCATCTCCGATTAAATCATTTCAAAATGCCTGGCCTTACCACCGAGTCTAAGGGTTCCAAGTACGACCGCATACCGGGTCCCCTGGGTATCGCGTCTGCTTCCCTTGAGGGCAAGGTCGCTCTCGTCACCGGTGCCGGTAAGTCCATCTGATCTCCTCTAGAGAGAGAGAGAGAGAGCAGGGTTGCACACTTCGGGAGAGCCGCGCCCCTGTATTAGCAGACTACATTCACCTACTGTTCGGGGTTGCATACAGGGGGTCTTGGTTCGTCTGATCTAATACAAGTTCAATGCGCTAACCCGGGGCGCAAATAGGCCGTGGCATTGGTCGCGAGATGGCCATGGAGCTTGGCCGTCGTGGTGCGAAGGTCATCGTCAACTACGCCAACAGCGCCGAGACCGCCGAGGAGGTCGTCCAGGCCATCAAGAAGTCCGGCTCCGACGCCGCCTCCATCAAGGCCAACGTCTCCGACGTCGACCAGATCGTCAAGATGTTCGCCGAGGCCAAGAAGATCTTTGGCAAGCTCGACGTCGTCTGCTCCAACTCCGGTGTCGTCTCCTTCGGCCACGTCAAGGACGTCACCCCCGAGGAGTTCGACCGTGTCTTCAGCATCAACACCCGCGGCCAGTTCTTCGTCGCCCGCGAGGCCTACAAGAACCTCGAGGTCGGCGGCCGCCTCATCCTGATGGGCTCCATCACCGGCCAGGCCAAGGGTGTCCCCAAGCACGCCGTCTACTCCGGATCCAAGGGTACCATCGAGACCTTTGTCCGCTGCATGGCCATCGGTAAGCCTTTGCTCCCGATCCCGTTGTTGGTTCCGTCAAACAAAAGAAAATCACTAACCCATTCATCATAGACTTTGGTGACAAGAAGATCACTGTCAACGCTGTCGCCCCTGGCGGTATCAAGACCGACATGTACCGTGACGTCTGCCGCGAGTACATCCCCAACGGTGGTGAGCTCGACGACGAAGGTGTCGACGAGTACGCCGCTGGCTGGTCCCCCATGCACCGCGTCGGTCTCCCGATCGACATCGCCCGTGTCGTCTGCTTCCTGGCTTCCCAGGACGGTGAGTGGATCAACGGCAAGGTCCTCGGCATCGACGGCGCTGCCTGCATGTAAACCACCTAAATCTATTCGGACATGGAGTTATAGCTCAACAGAGCTGGTAATGGCAAATTGGATCAACTGTACATCTTAGAAGTACATCTTAGAAGCAAGCTATGGGTTATAACGAATAAAGACATATGCCCCATTGAAACCATTTCACCATAATCCTCTGCATTTCCCTTGAGAGTTGGCTGCACTGACAACTGCTGCATTGGTGTACCAGCCTCTATGTTGCCTCCTTGCCGACAAATGGCCGACGACCTTCTGTGAGGTTAACAAGCCGGAAAATATGACAAATAGGGCGCTCTTGTCTAGAATTCAAACGGAAGTGAATAACCCTGAACTCAATTTCAACGCCTCGTGTGTTCCGTCGTCTGCTCAACATGAACACTTCACACACGAACAACATGTTGAGGACAATGGAGATTACCAGACACGTTTTCTGATTCAAAACTCTATATATAAGAGTAAATGTCGCAGAGTCATCCAATTATTGGCACGACTTTACAGGATCCGTCTGGCAGGCGCAGTCTCGTTGACTCCACCGTACACGATGCGGAACGGCCTGGTCTCAGCGGCATCGTACTCCTCAAGCTTGGAAGGATCACCAAAGACGCGAAGAGACTTGACGGCAAACTTGTACTGGCCGGCAGGAGCGTAGGTACCGTCGTCGAGCTGACCGTCCCAGTCGGCGGAGAAGACCCCGCGGGTGACGTACAGTTCAGGGAAAGAGATGGGCTGGCCGATGGTCTTGGTGCCGAACACCTCCTTGGTGATGTTGGGAGGGCTGCTGCCGAGGGGGACGAGATCGGCGCGGACGAGGCGGGAGCCGAACAACATGTTGACGGCGAGAGAGGGGAGGACCGCGTCGGTCTTGTTGGCGGTCCCCGGAGGAGGGAGGACGTATGTGTAATTGGAGGGGACCTCCGCGTACTCCTCGGCCTCTGCGCTCACGGAGGTGGTCATGACAACCTCTTTGAGAGTGACGTGGCTGTGGAGGCTGCCGCCGATGCCCTGGTAGGGCAGAATGACGCTGGAGCCGTCGGTGCCGTTGAGAGCGATGTAGCCGGACCAGACGGGCAGACGCCCGGCGACGAGGCCGGCAGGGGGAGTGGGGGTTACGAGAATGGTAACCTCGCCACCGGCGGGAACGGCGACCTTGGGCTCGCTGAAGGCCAGGGTGGCGTACTGGTCGGTGAGGTTGTTGGGGAACTCGGCAGGTTGGAGGTCACCGGCAGCTGCGAAGGTGTAGGCGGTGGCGGTACCGATGTTGTTGAGCTCGTAGGTGATCTCCTCGGAACCCGTGTTCTTGATGGTGAAGTTCAGCTGGGGGGTGAAGTGGTCGGTGTCGTTGAAAGAAAGGCTGGAGGCGCTGAGGACCACGGCGGAGTGAGCGGCTTCGTAGGCCTGGACGAGACCAGCTCCCTGCTGGGGAACGGGGGCGAGAAGCTCGCTGCGGCCGGTGCCGTAGTTGAACTTGACGGGGCGGGCGTGGGCGGAGAGGACGCTCTCGATGGTGGCGGGGTCGAGAGTCTTGCGGACCTCGGCGATCAAGGCGACGATGCCGGCAGCCTGGGGGCAAGACATGGAGGTGCCGGAGAGAACGGCGTAGCTGCCGAGGGCACGGGGGTAGGTGCTGAGGATATAACCTCCGACGGCGCCGAACTGGGGCTTCTGCAGAGCGTCCCAGTTGGGTCCCCAGGCGGTGAAGCTGGAGGCGGAGCCACCGGTAGCGGTGTTGGCAGTCTCGGTGAGCATCTTCTCGGCCTTGGTAGGGTCGCTCATGTGGAGGGTGACCTCCTGTCCGGCAGCAAGAGCCTCGATCCAAGGAGCGGCCTGATCAGGAGAGGTCATACCGACGGCCAGAATCTGAGGAACATCTTCGACGGAAACGAGGAGAGCACCAGGAACGTTGTTGTACAGCATGAGGTACTTGGCACCCTTGTCAGCAGCCCTCTGGGCCTTGGCGTCAAAGGTGCAAATTCCGCGCCTGACGAGGACGATCTTGCCGCTCAGGTCAGGAGTGTCTTCTGGGTAGGCGTCGCAGCCGAGGGCCTCGGTGGAGTTGGAGTCGGTGCTGACGGTCCAGAGCGGGAGAGAGACTCCGGCCCAGGCATCGGGCTCGCCGGGAGCGTAGGTGAAGTTCTTGGAGGTTCCATTGGCGATGGTGTAAGACTGCTCGACCACGAGGGAAGGCATGATGACGTTGTCGAAGGAGGCGACGGCAGTGACGTGCTTACCGGAGGCGGCGGAAATGGAGAAGAACATACCCTCGTCACCAGAGTTACCCGCAGAGACGGTGCAAGGAACACCGGCCTCGACGATTCTGGAAACGGTGGCGGCCCAGGGCTCGTCCGTCCAACCGGAGGCAGCTCCGAGGGAAGCAGTGATGATGTTGCTGCCAGCCTCGTAGGCGAGGTGGTAGGCGGCGATGAGGACGTCGTTGGCGACTGCACCCTTACAACCGAAGACCTGGATTAGAGTGTCAGTACAAGGGTTTCTGACCAGCATTTGTTACTCAGGGACACACAAGGTCCCTCGGCTTCAGATGGCGAGCCTTCGATAACGTCCATGGCCGCCATGCCGACTTGCCGTCTAGGAAACAAAGGATGCGAATGAATGAATATTGCCCACCTTGTACGCGCCGAGAGTGACGCCGGGGGCAGTACCGGTGAAACCGAAGGGGTTGTTGCTCTGAGCGGCAATGATACCGGCAACGTGGGTTCCGTGACCAATACAGTCCATAGGGTCAGGGTCGGGAACGGGGACATGCTTGTTGGAGCCGTCGTAGGCGTCGCCGACCAAGTCGGTTCCGTAGCCCACCAAGCAGCCGGGGCCGAAGCAGCCGCCGAGAGCAGGGTGCAGATAGTCGATGCCGGTGTCGACGACGGCGACCTTGATCGCCTTGCCAGTGACGCCCTCGGCGTGGAGCTTGTCCACGCCCGTCATGACGTGTGTGCTGAAAGTGTCCTTGCCCTCCGCTCGCTTCTTCAAGTCGACGTAGTCGTGGCCAGACTTGCCCGTCCACACGATCTCGGGCTCGGGGATGCTGTAGGTTCGGACGGGCCACACGGCCTTGACGGAAGGCAGTTGCGCTATCTTGGCGGCCTTCTTGTCGGCGCTGTCGACGTTCTTGAAGCTGATCGAGGCACCCTTGAACAGAGTATAGGTCAGGTTCAGGCGGGTGGTGGCATCGACGTTAGCCACGGCGTAGAAGTCGGAAGCATCCTGACGTATGTCTCAGTAAGTCATTGCAAACGGGTGCTGGAGAAGCTGGCATCTAACCTGTCCTTCCTTCAACTCGACGATAAAGGCACCTGGAACGATCTTGGAGGAGTACGTCTTTCCCTGGACGGCGGAGGCCGCCGCGAGGAGCGGCAGCAAGAGACTGCTACGAACCATGATGTGTCTGGCTGACGGGCGACCCGAAGAAGACCGAAGCTGGTGAGGAAGGGCACACCTTCGCGAGACGAGCGCGCCGGGGGTGCGCAACTTTTTATAACCTCACCTAGACAGTGTCGTATCGAAGAACAAGCTTCGGCGGGGGGTCGGTCCCGCAGACCTTGGCAGGACGGTCCTGACCGGCGGGCACGGGAAGACTGGCCCTGTCGTTGTCGTCATGAAATGGAATGGGGATCCAGACGCTTGCTCGGCGAGGCAGGTGGACAGGCAAGTGAGGGACATGGGCGGAGGGAGCAGTGCGAGCGAGCGAGCGAGCAAGCGATTGCAAAAGGCGCGGTGGACAGCGGTGTCCGGGTATTCAGACAGGGATGGACGGGATCATGGATATGGGGGCGCCAACATGGAGATCCCAAGCAGAGGCGACAGACGACGGCCGGGCCATGACATGAGAAATTGCAGGGACCGTATGCAGTCTGCGCTGCTGCGGTGCTTCGCGACAGAGAAAAAGGGGAGCCGACGATCAGCATATCAACGATGCTTTCTGGTAGACTGGTAGAGGGAAGCATAATTGATTAATCGGCCCCCGTCATTGGAGCTTTTGTGCGGTTAATCTGCCTAGATGGCTTTCCTATCCGGGTTAGGGTCTCCGCTTGTCGTTGGTGAGAGTTGAGAGAGAGATGGTCAACCCGAGTCTCGGTGGACGGGAAATTGCCAAGATGCGGGAGACCGGGATGGGTTCGTTGGAGATCTCTGGGCATCAAGCCAGCCCGTCGACCGTTGAAAGGCGATTGTGCTATTGCCGACGGCAAAAGAACAGTACTCAACCTGTCTCAGTGTTGATCGTTGCACCTGATAAATGGGAGACCACACACCGGTGACACCAGATTCCCTCAGGATGTCTCGCTGCCCCAAGCCAGGAGGCCAAGATGACTTGGCTGCCGTGGTAGCAGCGCATCGCAGGCGCGTACCTGAATGCCCTCGTTTCATGTGGAGCACGGCAGCGTCCACGCGGGGATGGGCATCCCGGCCGTGATTTGGGTTCGGGAGATTGCGTTGAATGTTTGTTCCTGGCACGTCAAAGTCGGTCCTCTCAAACTTCAGACGAACGATCCAGCGGTTGGTAAGTGGACCTGAATCTATAAATCTCAACATTGAACAAGGCTGTCCGTTCCGAACCACGACGGCCGCGACGATTGAACCGGGCAGGAGTTTCCAGAGGACCTTTTGCTAGCTGCCATCGCCTATTCCTCCACATCAATAGACTGCCCCCGCATGGCCCAGAGGCAAATGTGTGGTAGACGCAATTGGGGTGACCCCTCCCCGACAACTTCCCGTCCGCTTGGACGTTCTTCTGGTGCCTTTTTTGCCGAAAAGTCGATAACGCGAGGTAGAGATGGCCAACCCCGGTCCTTAGCCCGGACAACATGGGTTCGCGGGATGCGGGACGAAGTCCTGCAAAGCAACGCTGCATGACTCGGATGTGATACCACTTAAATCTCGAAGAGTGGTGAATAAGGTGACGGAAACGTCTGATTGCTGGGACAGGACAACGGAGGCCCAAGGCAGGAGCCAGGTGTTCAATTTCAAGAGGATACAAACAGGACCTTGCGACCGGAGACGGAGTTTGTATGCTGGAAAAGCACACTTGTTGATGCGCCTGGACCACTGTCTAATATATTTGACCTCCCCCCTTTTTTTCTGAATCAAACCAGAAGAAGATCATGTCCCTGTCCCCTGCTAGGGCGATCGGGGAAGTTCGGGGACTTGTCTCGTGGCTCGAGGGAATTAGAAGCACTTTTGATATGCAGGTCTGACGGGCGACTAGCAAACCAATGGGTGATTCATTTACGTCTACTATGAGCAACACGAAGGATTCAATAAGAGGTTTTTGCAAGGTCATCAAACCAACACCGCAGCCCCATAAACCCATCAACCTAAACTTCGGGGTCACTGACTCTCTCTTCCCGGGATGCCCTTAGTCATTGAAAGTCAGCAATCCTTGGACTGTAACCTGTTCTCATCTGAAGGAACCGGCTCGCGTTAATTGTTTATGAACCTTATTATGCCCCTTAACCTTATTTTTGCCGTAGCACCCGAAGAGTTCAGGAAAGAAATCTAGTGCAAATCGTCCTCGACCTCCTGTTGTACTTCTCGCGAGAATGATGATTGTGTCTCATGCCACGGACGTTTGCAAGCACAGACGTCTTAGAAGTCAAGTACTTCTCGTTTGCTGCAAACAAATATGAAACTCTGGGGAGGGGGGAAGCAAAGTTGATCATCGCCTCCACGTCGCCAAGGCTGCAATCTTCAACTGCCCCTGGATCGGATTGACGAGGCCTCATATGACAGCGACAGGATCGCCCAAGCCGATGGATAATACGGAGTTGTGCGTTGCAGACGCCACCGTCGTAACCCGCATTCTGGGCGCTGTAGGCGTTGCATTGGGACCGACCGGTAGGAACAGCTCGGCCACACGGCGAGCAGATCGGAGTTCCAAGGCCTACAGATTGAAATGGTCACGCCGCTAGGAATGCTATTCAAGCAAGTTTGCTCATAAACTGGACATTCCGGTTCCAACTATATGAGGCCGCACAATAATGCTGTCTTAGTCTATCACGCAAGTAGTTCTCTCGCGACCTCATATGAGTTGATGTACTCAATGCCCTCCTTTCTCCAGGTGTCGTCCTCCACGAAGCTCTTGCTTGCGTTGAGAACCAGGTTTCTGGGTGCGGTGAGATCATACTTGGGCCAGTAAGGCAGCAGACTGTCCCTCTTTGTCACATTTGCAGGCTTCGCGTTTGGATCCAGGTGGTTGACGAACCGAACGTAGGCTTGTCCGATGCCCCGAGCCAACTCCACGTGGCTGTCGTACTCCGGCGAGGGACCCAACAAACCAGTGATATTCTGGAAGCTGAAGGCGACGTTGTCAAAGTGCTGAACGCCTTCAATCTCCGTTCTGTTCCACAGCCGCTGGTCGAACCGGTAGCTGTACACGGTCTGTCCCACCTCGGGGTCCGCATACAGCTCGCACATCTTCCTGCGGCCCGAGATCATGACCAGGTCCCCACCGATGGACGCGCCCCGGCGCCATTGCAGACCCTTGTAGGGGAAAACAGAACAGTTGGTGATGGAGTGCGGCGGCTGCGTGCACGGATCGTTCGGGTACAGCTCGAAGAGCCTACGAATGGTCGGCGGCGAGAGCGCGTAAGAACGCCAGAACTGGAAGCCGTTGAGGAGGTTCTGTTCGTTGTCGGGCTTCGGGCTGCTCGGGTTGAAGTTGATGCCCTCGTCGCTGTTGGCGCCCGTCAGGAGGGGAACCTTGACGAATTTGCCCTCGCGGATGAGCTGGCTCGGGTAGCCGGTCAGGAAGTCGCCGTCGATGAGGGGGTTCCAGACCTGGCTTGGCTTTGGGGCGAAGAGGTCGGCCTGGCTGAGGCCTCGGAGGCATGCCAGCTGGTCTTTCGCGGTCCAGCAGCCGGTCGCTCGGGTGAGGTTCTCCACCGACGCGGTGTAGTAGGCAACATCTTGGACCTGGGCTCCGGTCGGGCCGCCGCTTTCAAGAATTGCGGCACGGTATAGACCGTCGTCTCTGCCGTCGTAGCTGAAGAGGTGATAGGCGATGGACTGAGCCCCGGCGCTCTCGCCCCAAATCGTGACCCGATCAGGATCCCCTCCAAATGCTACGTTTTATGAGATTAGCATTCACTCTGATGAGTAAGTCTTCTTCAGAATATTCTCGCACCAGCAATGTTCTCCTGGATCCACTTCAAAGCCAGTCGCTGGTCGAGCAGGCCGGCGTTACTGGAGCCCTCGGCAAGAAGCTGCGGTGTCTGCAGGAAGCCATACATGTTGAGACGGTAGTTCATCGCGACGCTGATGATGGGTTCTCCCATCTCTTGGCTGACTTTGACTATGCCAGAAAGGTTGTACCGGGGGTCGGCCTACACATGCCATGTTAGCCAGGTGCATTGCAAGTAGACACAGACGTCATACAATGGAACCTGTGTATAAACCACCTCCATAGATCCAAACAAGCACCGGCAGTGGCTTCTCGGGCTTTCCGGCGGGACGGACGACGTTCAGTGTCAGGCAATCTTCCGACACGTTGAAGTTTCCCCCAAACTGCATGCAGCTGTATCCTTGCTGAGTTGCATCCCGAACTTCGTCGAAGGAGGTATTGAGACTCTGAGGCCAGCGGTATCTGAGTTCGCCGACAGGAGGTTGGGCAAACGGGATTCCAAGAAACACATCTTGCTCCCATTCGGCCAAGTGCCGGCCCTTGTAAGTGCCGTTCACCACTTGGGCGGTAGGCTCGTCTTGTGCGGCAACAGCCGGGAGGCATGCCAGAACGGCAGAGGCCAAGTAACTAAAGCGAGCCATGAAAACGAACCAGAATACACTGCTTTGCCCAGCAAGTGATCTTACACTCAATTCATCATCGCCCTAGTTATATACCCTCGAAGTGCAGCAGCATTCACCGCGCTCTCATCGCCTAAACGGCTGGGAGGCATCAAAGGTCGCCCGGCTTGATTGGAGGAAAATCGATACAAGCCATCATTCTCTCACGGCCCCTGAGTACCCAGGGCCGGAGAAAATAAGCGTCTTTGATCTGGGGTAAATCATTGGAGAAGAATGCGGGGGATGCGGGGGACGCCGTCTACCGCCGTATGACTTGTGAGCCGGCGGGGAAGCGATCTCTAGTTGGGTGAATGCCGGGCCCCGGATATTATGAAGGACAGAGACAGGCGTCACTGGCCTCGAGAAACCTTTTCCGGTACCAAGAATTGAGAGGAGACCCGAGGAAGTCGGACGGAAGAATCGAAGCCATTCAGGGCGACATTGAAGTCGGGGCTTGCGAGGTCCCGGAAAGAGTAAGCGCCTTCACACTGAGCTGTCGTTCGACATATATAATTTTACTTCGGCGAGCATAACGTCATGATTGGTGGTCGCAAGCATGGAGGCTTCATGGGACAAGGTGAGATTTGGGTGAGATTGAGTGGTGAAGCTCAAACTCACGATGAGATTCTCATGAGTGAGACACCGTGCGCATCTATAAGCACTGTCGGCTGACATGGTGGGCTGGCTAATCCTCGGGCATTGGGCCGGAGCTAATGACGTCAACCGGGCCGAGCTTAGAGCTTCCGAATTTCAGTTGCTGTCCCGCGAGCTCGGTTTAACCTCTCCAGACTCCGGTTCGCAACCCCTCACCACGTCCTGCGATCGTCTCTCCACACATTGCGAATCTGTTTCTTCCGAAGACTATCACTACCCGTTCAACATGCTCTGCCGGTCGTGCCGTCGCGCAATCGCGCTGTCCAAAACTAGCTCGAGCAACCTCGTCGCCAGATGCTCCGCCGCAAGCTTCCCGATCTCGATAAGAAGCTACTCCTCCTCCCTTTCTACGCGAACGAACACATCTGCTGCATTCTCATGCCAGCCAACAACGCGATTCTCTGCTGCTCAGACAGCTCCCAAGCGCGCCTACTCCTCCGCGACCGAGACCGCCCCCACACTCGAAAAGCCCGACCATCTCGACGCCGCCGAGTCGACGATATGGGATAAGCTGGTCGCCGAGTTTTCTCCCTCGGAGCTGATCGTCCAGGATGTTTCCGGCGGATGCGGCTCCATGTACGCGATCGACATTACTTCGACCAAGTTCAAGGGCGCCAACATGCTCAAGCAGCAGCGGATGGTCAACGCGGTGCTAGGCGACATGATGAAGCAATGGCACGGCGTCCAGCTGAGGACTAAGGCGCCTTGATAACACGATATGTGGACGCAAATCGGCGGTAAAGGATGTATACTAGACGATGATGTGCGAGCACGGTTATACTTAATGAGCAACTCCTCTTCGAAACAGGCCATGGACGGCAGAACGCCAGTTTGCTGGATTACGATGGTCAAATCGAGCCCTAAGAGGACCTGCGATTGATCTTTTAGTTGCCAAACCGGGCTACGACAAGTCGGAACGCTCTTTGCTGCAGTTTTATTACAACCTGTCTGGCACTACGCGTACGTTAACCCCAGGCCGTCTCTGCTCTCTTTTGAATTCTCCAAAACATCAATCACATGCTTCCGCATGCCGCGAAATCCGTACATCCGTCTGCTACCAAGGCCGTCTCTTTTGTTGTCGGCATCATTACGACCAATGATATCTGCCCCATTACTCCTCATCCTGCGTCCTCACCGAGTGGGTCGCGACTGGATCATTCTGGAGCTTTTTGCCCATTCTTGGAAATCTCCAGGTTCAATTGGGTTGGTTCCTCTTTTCACCTCGTTCAAACCACCGTTAGGCGCCTTGGCGTCTCGAATCGTTACCACGATCCGGCAATGATCCGGTCGAGCATCGGCTGAGGAAGACCTACGTCCACTCATACATTGCCCAATCATACGGTTCCCATATCACCGTTCACCCACTCATCCTCGCCGGAGGGGCATGCCTAGACCTCAGGTCCATTTCTGGTTGGCCTACTCGGTACCCGGATAGGGGAACCAATGCAGTCAGCTTTGGCCGGACGTTGAAAAATGCAACGCTGCGATATGAGCTGAGATGCCACTGACGCTGCGTACACGCGTAGAGGCTCGAGTTATCTAGTGTGCTCGTGTGTTTTTGTGTTAAAACAGCTTGTGACCCCCCGGTCCCTCGACATCGCCTCCCCTGCTTGCAACTGGCGGATACAACGCTGACCAGCATCAAGCTATCTCCCCAGATGCAGCTCAAGCGCTTGGAGGGGGGGGGGGGGGGGGGGGGGCCGGGGGCGGGAGGGCGAG